>SNQJ01S0004202.1:255111-269804 GCA_010110895.2 Picea sitchensis
CCATGCTTGTGTCATGTAACTCAAATATGTAAGATAGTAAATAAAGATGTATGTTGATGTAGATAACTACAATGCCCTCCGGGGTGGTTTGATAACGGCAGATGACAATTCATATGGTGAACATACTCTGAAAAGAGGCAAAGACACTTGTAAGAAGTTTCGATGACTCGTAGGAATTGATGGCCTAGCAAATTCAGAGGTCTTCGGCTAGTATAAACAACTGCAATAGTCGCATAGTAACACCCACCATAAGATGAGAGTGTGTTGAAGTTGAATGCTAAAGGGGTCAACGACAGAAGAGAGCAATGATGGTTCTCTTCGTGCCGTCTGAGACTCCTCATTGTAAAGGTAATGAGAGTCAAGATATTGTCGCCCTTCTGGAAACTATGTTGATGTCGAAATAAAGGGAGACACGACTCCAAGAAGCAGAAGGGCTTCATGAAATCCACTAGATAAGATCAGGAACTGATAAGGAACATGGAAGAAGTCGATATGCAGTGAGACTCAAGACTTCCCTTGGTTGGGGGTATATGTGAAGGATGAGTGGCAGCAACCGTGAAATTGGATCTAGCGTCAAGAAGACAACTAGACTTGGGTTAAATTGTTCCAGAGGTGTGACAAAGTGGACAAACTTAGAGATCAGGGGTACATGGATTGTGGAATACTCGGGTTTTATGGACGATGTCAACAAGAGTAGAAGATGAGGAATGCCCCAACCAAGGGCGACATGGGTTTCTTTGCCAGGAAAAGAAGGTCACCAAGGGGAACAACAAAAGCTATGTAAATGATGGAAGCAAAGGATTTTTACAATTACCAAATGAATAAAGAATAATTTTGGATGAGTGTACAGATACAAAAACGGGTGCCCCAGTGCAAGATAGCTTGGCCTGTGAGGGTGCAAGTGTCATGCAGAACTGGTGGAGGGTGGGGGGCCCATGGGTGGTTTTTTTTATCAGGTAAATGAATGGAGGGAAATCTGCAGATGGGCAAACTGATTGTGGATGAACTTGAGGGTTAATGATACTATGAAGGTGTAGTTAAAATAGAACCATGATGAGATAACCTGGGAGTCCCTTGGGAAAGCTAGAAAAATGGGGAGAATGAGTATGTGGCTGATTCTTAGAAATGTGTAAGAATATCGGGACTCCCATCCCTAGGGGGTGAAAGCAGGATGAGTGTCAAAGTTCCAAGGGGGACTATGAATGGGACAACTCGTGTGGGGGAGAGTGCTACTGGGTGACAGTACCAAATTGCAGCGAAGGTGAGGGTACTATAGATCTGGATTTAGGGACCCTAAACGTGAATATAGAAGGGTGTGACTGGAAGATGCATTTGATATCCAGAGGGAATGATTACATGTCAGTGTCGATCATATTTCTGAAGGGGTTGAGTTTGTTTGTGATGACCAAGTACCTGCACACATTAAAACTGAATATCCGACATGAACAATATCTAAAGATAAAGAACATATAATAGCTATTTCATAATTTTGAACATGAGCATGTGTATCTGGGCGCGATGTGAGAAAAATGCTCCCCCGAGGCTGAGTACAGATGGTGACCCAAGGAATGTGATTGTGTAGGCAGAGGGATCCTGATCTCATGGCTGAAGATGAATCGGAAAACAAAGACTCTGAGCTCTTGTAATTGAGCGTGGAATCTTAGCAAAAGGGACTATATATGGTTGTGGGGCCCACAATGCCACCTCATTTGTACCTAGAGCCATAGTGAGTTAACACGAGGATTTAGAGGATATTTGATGATTACGGGAGTTTGAGCCGGTCGAACTAGAATTTGCGAGAGCCAGGCTAGTGGTCTCATCCTCTTGCATAGTATATAGGGTTTATTTTCTAGGCAGGGTCGTATGGATGGTTGTAATAGGGGTTTTTGTAGGGGTGGGCCCACTAGTGCGCGGGAGAAGGAAGGATACCCGCGCTTAGATGCGCGGGTATAATTCCCTCTCATGTGCATGATGTGTGATTGTGTTGAAGACAGTCACGCATGGGGGCATGTGGGTGGGACAAACAGGTGCGCATTTGGTGCGCACCTGTTCAATTCACAGTTTTTCACTATGCGCAGTTGTTTCTCCAATAGTTGCGCATTAGTGTGCAACTGTGTAGAGAACAAGTGTGCATGAATGTGCACTTTTGGGTGCGATAGATGCACATATGTGTCTTCGACAGCTGCACATTGATGCACACCTCTGCGAAGAACATGCATGCATATGTGTGTAGCTGCGGGGGGTGACAGCCGCGCACTTGAGGCAAAGATGGGGGTTTTGAAAAAAAACTTCTATTTTTTGAAGATTTTTTGTTTAATGAATGATGATGGTAGATCAAGTGTTATTTGTGTGGATGAAGGTGATCATCTCAGTATGCTAGTCTATTGGAGAGGGAGGAATTGTGAGCAACTTAGGGAGGCGATGAGAGATGAGTCGGGCATTCAGAGACTTTTGGTAGCCTATGGGTTGCTTAAATTCTTCGACTTCCCACTAATACGAGCACAGGAGTACCTGCTGCAGTATCTGATTTCTATGTGGAGCACTGAGCTGCAGTGCTTCATTGTGTGGGGGGAGCAGTTGACATTCTTGACTAGGGAGGATGTTTATTTCTTGATGGGGCTCCCTTTTCAAGGAATGCCCCTACCTGTTGATCCCTAGTTGTCAGGAGATTTACGTTTGGCATACTTGGCATGGGATTATTGTTTGGGGCTGAAAATTGTGTCAGGTTCGGTTGTCTGCATCGAGGCAATGGATGCACTCTTGCATCAGTGCATCGCAGCGATGATTGTGAGGATCTACAGATCCTTAGCGACTCAGTGGATTAGTGGTGGTCAGCTGAGGATTATGCAGAGGCTATTGGATGGAGATATTTTGGCCTGGGGTTTGATGTTGCATGCCAAGATGATGGGGTAGATTAGCCAGTGTCGGGTCGCCGACTCCGGTGAATTTTCCTTTGGATCGATCTTAGTGGCGTGGTTTTTGGAGAGGGTGCCCATGTTGTGCCCTAGAGTGTTGTTATCGGCAGCGGAGGCACAGGAGCCATGAATGATGCAGTGGGCATCGATTTTGGTATGAAATGGAGGTTGGGAGGTTGGAAGATATTTTATGGCCACCTTGTCATGTGTGTGGCACCAGATTCCACAGATTATACTGCGGTTCCTATATGGTGGGATGGAATTATGGCATGACCCAGATATGGTGTTGCCTCCTGGGGAGGATTAGGACCAGAAAGGTATGTGGGTGTACTTTATGTTTTATGATTTTGATAGTATAGCATATGTTTATGTGTGGATGGATGTCGATGCTATCATTTTTTTTGTTTGTGCATATGTGGAGCCATGAGGCCGAGAGGCGTAGTTGGTTGCAGATTCGGCTCGTCAGGGGCCAGCGAGACCACTGCGGGTAAAGCCGTGGGTGGGAGAGAGACGTCAGAGGGATGAGGTTGGTGCAAGGCCAGCAAATGAGGTGAGATTCAGCTAGAGGCATAGATTTGATGATCCAGGTGCAGTTCCATCGCATGCACCTCAGGTAGAGGCCGGCAGGGATTTAGAGGATTTTCGCCTCCGATTGGAGGTGGTACTACAGGGTGTGCCCAAGGGCATGTGGTCCCATATCTAGGATGAAAGATTCCTGGAGTAGTGTGTGGGTGGCCCTGCAAAGTTACGAACCCTGATCCACAGAGCAGATGTAGTGTGGGTATCGATGACTGGACGACTGCCCCCAGGACCTGGAGGACCCCCAGCTGGCGAGGGACCTCCTACAGATAGAGGACCTGGTGATAGCGCTCTGGAGGTGCCATGAATGCTATGTTGTATATTTTTGTATTTATATAGGCCGGAGAGACCATTTTGTATAGGGTAGTGTGACACTCACTTTGTACAGATAGGGGTGAGGAGGGCTCACTTGCCTACGGGCGATGTACATGTTGTACTATTTTGTAAACATTGATGACACATTTGATCAATATATTTATATCGATATACATGTTTGGGGATCTCTATGATGTTTACATGTGATGATTTTTTGTTATGTTTTTATGATGTCTAATCTATAAGTTGTGACAGACTGTTGATGATTTATGTATGCGTGATGATGTCTTGATGTGATAAATACTAATATAGCACTAGGTTAGCCATGTTATCTTTTGTTTGATTAAATTTTCATGGAATATATGTAAATGTAATTGAAGAAAAATTTTAAGATAAGAGTCTAACTTGCAAGTATTTGCGAAAGAGGAAAGAATCGCGGACACGGTACACATTGTAGAGTTGCAGGACGACGAGTTGGGAATCTAATAAGATGCTAAGGTGACGAATAGGCGGTGATTGACCTCGGTGAGGAGGCCAGTGATGGCTGTGTATTTTTCTTGGTTGTTTGTTGTTGAGCCCAAATATATGCACTGGAATGGAGCAGTTCATGTGAGGGGGTGTAGAGGACCCAAGCGGCCGAAGTGAGATTCTGTGTCCAACGGCTAGCTACATCAGTGTAACCAATGTGGTGGGCTGATGGAGGAGTCATCTATCAATAACAGAAATGGTATATCATACATGAGGAGTGGAGGTGAAAAAAGAAGACTAAAAAATCTACAAATGTGTACAAATAAAAAGCCTAGTGTAGAATGACTACGCTCAGGCGTAAAACTTATTTAAGTACAACCCATTGATAGGTTCTTTGAGAGGGTAGCCTTCTGGAGAGGCCAGGATGTATGTGCCTTTAGTGAGGCAGTGTCGGACAATGTAGGGTCCATTCCATAATGACTCGAATTTCCCATGACAGAGAGTATCGTGAGCAATATCGTAGGCTAGGATGAGATCTCCTTCGTTAAATGAGAGAAGGTTGACATGGCGGTCAAAGGTGGACTTCGACCGTTTCTTAGTTGCCTCATTGTTCTGTAAGGAAGACCATAGATCTTCATCCAACGAATCTAAGTTCAGAAAGCATTGCTCCATTAGAGAAGTGTTAGGTAATAGCTCGATGGCGGTGGGCAATGTGGGAATTTCGCACTCGATGGGGAGGGTGGATTCAATCCCATTGACGAGATGAAACGGTGTAAAACTGACGAAAGTTTTGGCTACCATGCGATAATCCCGTAACGTTGAAAACAACATATGATGTCAATTGGTCTTATGTTTGTTGACAATACGTTGCAGCATGGTTTTGAGGACTTTGTTGACAGCCTCGACCTGCCTGTTGGACTGAGGGTAGTATGGGGACGCGAACTCATGGGAGAAGCCTAACTTTGAGGAGAGTTTGACGAAGATCTCATTCTCAAAGTGTTTACCGTGATCAGAGACTAACTGTAGTGGAACTTTGAAGCGGGTAATGATGTGATTGAAGAAAACATGCATTGTTGTGTCAGCGGTGTTATTGAAGGTAGGCATGGCTTTGGCCCATTTGGTGAAGTAATCTACTGCCATGATGATGTACTTGTGTCCATTGCTAGATGGCGGATTGAATGTCATGAAGTCAATGCCCCATTTGCAGAAGGGGTCGGTAGTGATTACTGGATGTAGAAGAGTGGGTGGTGCTCGTGCTTTGTTTACATAAAGCTGGCATTTGTTGCATCACTTGACAACGTGGATGAAGTCATGAAACAATGTGGGCTAGAATTATCTAGCTCGAATGATTTTTTGGGCAGTGGACATCCCTGAGAGGTGGCCACCACAAGCACCATTGTGGCAATCGTTCAAGACTCTATCTACTTTGTCGATTTTTAAACATCGGTGGAGTATGGTGTTGACCCCATGTCGATACAAAATGTCACCGATGAGGAGGTAGTGAGGGCCATGATGGTGAATGCGACGATAATCGTCTCATGAGAGATGAGACCCAAACTTCTGTGTTCGAAGGTAGATGAGAAGGTCGCCATACTAGGGTTCATCTAAGGGGATGTAGAAGAGGTGTTTGTCAGGAAAATCCATGTTGACGGGTGAACTTGTAGTGTCTGATGGGAATGTCATGATTAGTTCAGAGAGAATAAGTGATTTCTTACTTTTGGGAGTGGAAAACTCTAGCTCGTATTCCTGAAGGATGATGATCCACCGGGAAAATTTACCATTAATTTTTCGTCGACTAAGAAAGTACTGCATGGGATTGGAATCTTCTACGACTTTTGTAGCGCGAAGCAGGATATAATTCCGCAGCTTTTGGACTGCCAGGACAACTGCGAGGGCGAGTTTATCTTCATGATTGTACTTCAAAGGTGGTCCTAAAATGTTTTTAATGATGTATTAAATAACATGCTCGTGGCCATTATTCCCTAGTTGAATGAGAACTCTTGCTACTGAGACGATAGAGGCCGACAAGTAGAGGATGTAGTCGCGATCATAGTCGGGAGGACTAATCAAAGGGGCATTGGATAGTGTTGCTTTTAAAGCATCAAAAGTGGTTTTGGCATGTTCATCCCATCAAAAGGGGATATCACGATGCAGTAAGCGAAGGAAACCATGCGCGTGAGTGGTGTAATCTGGGACAAAGCATTGTAAAACGTTGTTTTTTCCTTGTAGGCTCTGTAGTTGGCGCAAATTCCTAGGTGGTGGAATTTTTGTGATAGCTTGGACCTTGAGGGGGTCTACTGTGATGTCATGTTGGGAGACAATGAACCCAAGGAGGTGTCTGGCGGTGACACAAAATACACACTTGAGGGGGTTCAAACGGATATTGTACTAGTGACATTGTTGAAAGACAACTCGTAAGTCATCTAGATGTTGAGTCTGTTTCTTGGGTCGATCAGTGAGGTTGTCCAAGTGATGATGATGCGAGCGTGATCATGGAAAACATAAGTCATGAATCGTTGGAACGTAGCACCTACGTTCTTCAGTCCAAAAGGCATGACACGATAGGAAAAAGTACCCCATGGGGTGGTAAATGCAGTTTTATACTGATCTGCTGGATGGATTTGGATTTTATTGTAGCTAGAGAAACCATCCATGAAGGACAGAGCCTCATGAACTGCACAGTCATCGATAATTTGGTCGATAAGAGGTGTGGGGAAGTTGTATTTGGGAAAAGCATAGTTGAGATCATGAAAGTCGGTGTAGACACGAATAGTGCCTTGTTTTTTGTTAACGGGGATGGGGTTGGATACCCACGATGTGTATGTGATGGGGTATATGAACCCCATGGCACGTAGTTTGTCAATTTCAGCCTTGATAGCCACAGCTTTGGATGGGTTTAGTGGTCGTTGTTTTTGATGTACTTGGGTGGCATCAGGCCAAGTGTCGATGCGATGTTCGATGATAGAAGGATCAAGGTCGGGCATGTCTGTATATGACCAAGCAAAAATATCCTGGTATTCCTGAAAGAATGATTTGTAAGCGGTGAGTTCCGCAGGGGAGCATGCAGCGCCAATGGTGATTTCCTCGATGATTTCGAGTTTGATGGAAATGTCGATTTTGACAGTGGGGGAAATGTTGGCCATGTTGCCTTCTTCAAAAGCATCAGGGGTATGGATAGGGTTGTTGAACCAGTCTATATGGCCTGATGGAATAATGTCCTTGGTTTTGATTGCACATATGGAGGTTTGGCTAGGAGGGTCGAAGGCTTCCTGTGAGAGAAAGAGCACTTTGTGAAGAAGTGTGTTCTATGGGAAATCGAGGGTAGTTAGTTCCTCTAGGATATCTTCATTGTAGTGGAAAATGCGAGAATATAGGGGATCCAGGGAAGTAACATTGGTGACTGTCACCATGTGATTGTCTTCGGGTGGTGAAGACGTAGAGGGGGTGTCGCAATTATGGTGAGATGGTGTGCTTGTCATAAACCAAATGTCTAGATATTATGGGTTGTAAACTGTCGTCGGGGGTAAGATATCCTCGGGGAAATGAATCGGAGAATTGGGAGGATTTGAGGTAAATCCTCACACAGTCTATCCATGAACCATAGAGGGGTGGGAAGTGACTCAGGTTCAGGGGAGGTGATGTGAATAGTATCTGGGGAACGAATAGGGGGAATCACTTTCATCACAGGAAGTGGGGTGATTGGAGGATTTTAAATAAGGTCCATTTGACGACGCCTCTATTCAATGATCGAAGCACACTGGTATGTGAAATGATCAAGTGAGTCACAAAGAGAGCAAGGGAACCTCATCCGTTCATTGACTGAGATCATGACATAATGGATGTCAGTGATGTGGGTACTTGATGATGTGGGTGGAGAGAGGTCTTGTTGAAGGCTTTGGCATATTGTCGTTAGTGTCTGTCGAAACTGAGGTAACGAAGGGAAATGATGAGTGTAGTGGCCATACTCTGAACAGATGGCACATGAAAATTTGGTTCACAACCCTTTACTGTCTATAGTAGGGGATGTGGTGGTAGTACTAGGTGTGCTTGGTGAAGTGACGAGTGATGGGGTTGCTCGAGGGAGTTGGATCAAATTGCGTAACTCGGGGAGAGAGGGACATCTATTTGTGGGGTGTCCCTCTCTCTCGTAGACTATGCAAGGAGGTTGAACTCGGGGAGGAAGTGGAGCGGTGGTCTCTTTCTTCTTCCATCTTCCCCTAGCCATCGTGGTGGTGCTTGCAAGTAGGGGTGAGTGAGGTGTGGTCAGTGTTAGTACTGGAATCTGCATCGAGATTCCCTTTGTTTGGGGAGGGAGGGATGGTTGAGGAACCATCGCAAGTGGGTGTAGATACCATACTGGAATTTCCAACACCACGTTGGGAAGTGTAAGCGTTGCGGCTACCTGGAAATCTTGTACTCCCAGTTGGGGGTAGAAGAAGGGAATTTGAATAATGGCTTGAGGGATTGTCTCCCAAACCGGGATTTGACCCTGGGGGAGGATGAAGTTGGGGATAAGTGGTGTCATAGGGTTTTTATGGGATTCCTGAGGTATGATTTCTTCTAGTAGTGGAACGTCAAGGAGTGGAGAAGCCTTTGTGGGAGGAATGGTATCTCTGGCTTCAGTTCCATTGGAAGATATGACACACACTTGTGATGAAGGGTGTATGAGAGGTGCTGCTCAGTGGTATGCCCCCAGCAAAGATGGGTCTTTGAAAATTCTGGGGACCATATCCATGAGTGGATATGCATCGTAACTAGTGCGAACAAGAGGTAATATGTTATCGATGTTGGAGGAGTGGTTAGGCTCGTAATGTGAAACTTGGTCGATGGTGATGATCTTCCCGTTGTGGGGGAACATCATCATTCGAAAAGAAGAGGCCACAGCCTTCATAGCATACATGTAGCTACGTGCAAACAAGATGTTGTAATCAAGCGGGGCATCGATAACCTTAATGTTGATAAGGATGGTTTTTCCCCCGAGTTAGACGGGGCATTTTGAAAGAACGATTTAGGAGAGGATGGTCTTCGATCGTAGGCTCTCAATGTGATGGCGGATGGTATTATCTCATGGGAGCCAATTTTCTACCATACAAGTTTGGACATGATGCATGTGGATGCACCTTCACCAATGATACATCGATGAACCTTGATGTTCTAAATCTTGACTGGTATCTGGAAAGCTACCAAAGAGGGGAGATGAGGTTACCCACAATCTAGATCAAATGTGATGAGTCTAGTATCAACTGGGTCGACTTCCCCCAAGGTGGAAAGTAAGGATTTTCGTTGAGTTGGACGGGTTTGGAGGACCTCCAATACTGACATGGCTATAGGATATTGTGCCAATTCATCGAACAGACTGTAATTGTGTGTTTCCCTAGCCCGAGGGTTGTTGACATTTCGTCGTAATGGGATGCGAGGAATACAAATGGGGAGTTTAGTGTTAGGGCATGGAATCATCAAGGATTGTCTAGCTATAGTTGGAGCTTCTTCCGAAGTGGTGGGAGTATATTAAGGGGGTGCGTTGTATTGATGACTGCGTGTTTGTAGAATAATTTCTTCTTCGCTAGTGAGGAGGATATTGTGATCTACTGGATTCCCAAGGTTTTGATATTGTCCCATCTATGGTGGGGTACGATGCATCTCCTATTGGGTATTCATCACACCTTGGTGTGGAATAGGGTTTTGCAAAATAGTCAGGAGTGGTTGTTGCAAATATTGTTGTGGGGCCTGCTGAGGGGTAGGCGGCACTGGAGGACGTGGCACATTCATGGAATCTTTCATCCATTTGAAGTCAACAATTTGGGGGCAATGGTGAGTATAATGACCATGCTCACCACAAATATCACAAGGGAAGTTCATCTGGAGGTTTTTTTTATTGTTCCTCCCTTGGAATTTGTTTTTATTTCCCCCTTGGGGATTCTGGTTACCTTGGTTCTAGTCGCCCCCAGCAAGTTAGTTTTGTTGGGGGTTATTTCCCCCTGGTCCTAGGTTATTATTGTTTCAGTTTTTTCCTTTCTTTGTGGCATTATTCGGATGATGGGTCGTATTTTCTGTATTCAGTTGTTCAAAATTTTGAAATTGTTGAATGGGAGAGGGTTGAACAAAGTTAACCCCGGTGTGTGGTTGTCCTTGTGGAGGAGCAATTGGCTGTGGAGGACCAAGAAATGGAAAATACAGATTATTTTGTGGCAATGATCCGTACGATGC
Organism: Picea sitchensis; assembly: GCA_010110895.2. Taxonomy (NCBI): domain Eukaryota; kingdom Viridiplantae; phylum Streptophyta; class Pinopsida; order Pinales; family Pinaceae; genus Picea; species Picea sitchensis. Next base: position 265,596 of record SNQJ01S0004202.1, read on the forward strand.
ATAGGAAGGCATAGTGCTTTCACTAGTGCCCAAGTTATAAGCTGAGGTAGAGGGGGTACCATAACTTGGTTGAACGGTCAGGTGCATCATGGGTGCCAGCAAGGGTCCATTCATGGGTGGAGGGGGGGGGCATAGGATATGGTTGTTGGTAAGGAAGAGGGGGGTAGTAAGATAAACCTCCATACATCGGCGGATATTGGGGTGTACCATACATGGGTGGTAGTTGTATGTATGGATTATGGTGTGTTTTGGTGCCGATTAATCCATCCGATGTGTGAGACATCCCAGGTTTGTCCTGGCCGAATGGTACAGGTCTCGGGGCATCAGGTAGTACTGTGTATAAATAACCTGACTAAGCATAAATGAGGTCGTACTGTTGAGCCTTGTTGATGGCTTCTTCTTCAGTTTGGGGGAAGGTGGAAGCCACATCTTTGGCAAGGAGAGAGACAAGTGATCTGAGAAACCAATCAAGGCATTGTTCTTTGGTGGTTTCTGCTTTGCATAAACTATGTCGCCGACGCCATTCATGAATGTGGTCAACGATATGTGTGGCTAAGGTTTGTTTAAACTCAGAGAGAAGTTCTAGACCATTGTCATGATGAAATGGTAGTTGAAAGAAGGTCAAAAACAATTTGGCCAAGGATTCAAAAGTCACATGGGACCTTGATTTTTCGTCCACATATCATTTGGTTGATGGACCAGTGAGTGTGCGTTGGAATAACCTTAAACAGGCGGAGTCGTCCATGATGTTGTTTGAAGATCACCATATGTGGAAGGTCATGATATGGTTGGCGGGATATTCCCCTACCTTTCCTTCAAACTTGGGAATGTCTGAAGGTAGTTTGGTAGGCATAGAAGGCCATGTGGGGTCATGCAAGATAGGGTCATTTGTGAGTTTACTCAAATCAGGTATGTTGAGGGAGGCCAAATATGGCATGTGGAGTAGCGGTGGAGGATTGGTTCCAGCCATGGTGTGAGAAGGTTGTGTACCTGACCCTTGAGGGGGGTTTGGTGGGTTTTTATTTCTTCCTTGAGAAGGAGTTTGCCCCCCACCTCCTTGTGAAGGAGAGCTATTGGATGGTTGGTTTTGGGAATTGGACCCAAGTAAAGTGGAACCAAGAAAATCTAATCCCAAAATAGTATCACTCACAGGGGTGTGAGATGGTTGAGTTGGTGAGTTGGTGAGACTAGGAACTCCTCCTAGGAGAGGAGGGAGATTTTGCAAGCACCTAGAACAACGGGGATTCTGTGGGTCCCCTATGATGTCCGACTAGCAAAGTGGATGTGTGCAAATGGTGATGAGAGCAATAAATGAATAAGAGACTTGTAAAATTTGGACCTTCACAATATATCTCACAATCGCATGTAAGCACAAGAGCATCATACATAAATCAATTGAAAATAAGTATACATGTGGGTAGTTGGATTTTGTCCACGTGGGAGAACAAAGAAAACAAATGCTCGTGTCCTAAAAAGACATAACGTCCTTCCTCTCAAATAGCACTGGACCTTCCAATAGCACTCAACAATGGGGTATGAAGCCACCGAAAGAGGAACTAGTGAAGGATGAAACGATCAATTATAATGAGGGGTAGAGGGTGCATATCCCAAAAGAGCTGGCGATATTTTCCAATAGCCACACAAAATCCGATCAAGGTGCAATTGCAACCCACAATTGCCACCTGGGTAAATGTCCTAAAATTTGGCCACTAGGCACCCTGATCAAAGTGAGGCATTTAGATTTTCGGCCCTAGAAATCGGTCATGGGCTAGATCCCTTCCAAGAGTTGGGCGACTCAAGGGGGGACCCACAGAATAACCAGACCTCGACCTTCGACCCTTCACAAGTATCTCCCTACCTTATGGTGTTAGGAACACTTGACTTGGAGGATTTTAAAGTTCCCTATTTGTCAACTTCTAATGTTTGAATATGTGAGAACCAGATAACGGGGGGTTATTTGGATGCCTACCCCCGAGCTCCTACCTAGACTAAAAATATTTATTTTGGCACCTTGTTGGACCTTGACCAAGTTTTGGAGAACTTGGGTCATGTTTGACCTATTTTGGGACTTTCATAGGCTAGTCGTAGACAGAGCACCAAGCGAAGTGGAGATCGCGAGATCTCGCCCCCTTTTTACGGGCTTTTTGGGTTTAGGGTTTATGTAACGGGAATGGGATGTCGGCCCATGGATTTACCCATGTTTAGGCCCATTTTGTAATGTATAAATAGATAGCTAGGCGATGTAAGAAGGGGCCAGTGTGCTCAGTGAAGTAGTAGTGAATGTTTTTGGCTTAGTGCGGAGCTACAGGCTTTGTGCATGCTATGTGTTAAGACTTGCAGAGATAAGTGCAAATGATTGTAAGAAGCTGGTGTGCAGACTATGTAAGAAGGCTTTGTGCTATGACCTAACTCTGGGAAGGAGGATCTGGCGAGGTGCACACAGATCTCTTGTCCTATGCAGAGTGGGGTTTTTGGGCTCTATGCATGTAAGAAGATAGATAGAAGATAATAAAGAAGAAGAAGAGTTGGTGGGTGTAGCCCCGTGCTAGGGGTGAACCACGTATATCTTGTGTTGTGGTTTCTTTGTGCATTATAGTTGTTATGTTATTGATGTGATTTATTCTAAGTGCAGTGATATATGTTAGATGCATTTGATATAGTATCTTAGTGCTTAGTAATGTGAATGAATGCTAGATTTGATCTGTTTCTATGTGTCAAGTGCTTGGAAGCGTTAGATCTTGTTGATTACTGTGATGTTCTGTAATTAGGGTTTGAATCTTCGATGTAAATAAGGGTTAAATGTTAATGAATGTTAACTATTAAGTGCTATGTTAAGGTATTGTAATCACAAATCTGTGTCTTGGCTAGGTTGCAGAAATTTGAGTCATGCAACCCCCCTTGCCTCTACCTTGGGTGAGACTTCATCTGCTTCGCAGGTGTTGCCGAAAGGGCTGGTAGTTAGGGTTTTGTTGGTGCGTTGTTGAATCATTGAACCCTGGGTCTTCCCCTGTGCCAACACACCTCCTGTGGAGGAAAACTTAGTGAGTTTTTTTAGAAAAAAATTAGATGTGGTTGTTTGAGAGATTGGGGGTGTGAATCAATCTCGTTTGAATTAAGTGGGTGTGGATAATTTCTTCAAGAAATAGTGGTACATTTCAGAATCCTTTTGGAGGAAACCTACTTCAACCTCTACAATTCGAGATGAAATTATGTAAGTGAGTAGTGACTTTTTGTGTGACCAAGTGAACAAATGTGCCGAATTTTTAATAAGCTAGGTGTCAATTTGCAGCATGTGGACTTCATGTGGTCCTTACAAATCTTTATTACCTATCTTAATAAATGCCATTGGTACAATCTTGCGAAATTTTAAAGTCCCTAAAAGAACTAGCATGTGGAAATATGGGTCCTTATCAATCCTTTAAACTCCCTAATGTGATTTAATCTAAGAAATATTTGAAAAAACTATCCTAGATTGAAAGCATGTGGGCATGTATGGGCACGTTACTATAATCTTTAAACTGCTCTAGTGATGTAAACTAAGAAGTAGCTTCAAAAACGGTCCTATCTTTGCAACATGTGGGCATGTATGGGCCCTTACAAATTTAAGATGTTTTGAAAAGAAACTAAGAGGAGCCCTAGGGGGGATTTGTCCTCTCCTAAATATTTTAAGGGAGATGAAATGTCTCCTTAATCACATTTTTGTTTCTCAAGATCACTCTATGGTGCGAGAGAAGAGCATACTCAATGATTAAAGTTCGATTTCTGGTCCCAATGCAAGTGTTTATATATGTGATAGTAAAGGATATCAACTTAACTTTTACAATCAAAAAAAACCATCCATGTGGCAACTCAAAGAAAAAGAGGAGAAATATGGTTCTTTTTAACCCCCTAAGTGCCTATGTTTTGACTAACCCTTCATGTGCAAAGGAAATCTAAGTGTGGTGCATTTACAATATTGCATAAAATTAATGTTTTGAAGGCTAGGGACCTTCAAGACATCACAAAAACTCTTACAATGTTGAGATTCTGGAAAGATGCACACGTTATAGTTCAAACAAAGGCGTAGTGGGCGCACAATGCACAGTGAACAGAAGACCTTTGGATGCACTATGTGCAGAATGCATAAAGAAACAAATTGTTATTGGCGCACAATGCTCAGAATGCGCGTCTATGGGCCAAAATACCCGCGCACATTCTGACACGCGTCGG
>SNQJ01S0004202.1:278938-297099 GCA_010110895.2 Picea sitchensis
CATTACTATATATTGGTAGGATCCCCAATCTGTGGAAAACGTATTCTTATGGTGGACCTCCTTGGCGATGCGGATTTGACGGTATCTTGAAAACCCATCTGTAAAAGAATATACTTCTTAGCCTCCCACATTATCCAACACTTTGTCTATGAATGGTGTAGGGAAAGGATCATGTAGACAAGCATCATTCAACTTCCTGAGATCTACGCAAATTCTGACCTCACCTGTCTTCTTATCTTGCACTACCATGGGGCTAATCCACTCTGACTCCTCGACAGGTTTAATAATCCCTGCTTCCAGCATTCTGTCAAGCTTAATCTTCACTTTTTCCTTATATTTCGGGTTCATTCTGTAGGGTCTTTGATTGACTGGCTTTGAATATGGTTTCAAAGGTATTCTCATCTCTCCCATAGGTCCTTTGATACTCTTCATATCAGTGAACTTGGTCGGGAACAAGTCTTGATACTCGTGCAATAATTCTGTGATTTTGTCAATGGTAGCAGCGTTCTAGTAATCTCTGACATTGGCAAGCTTTGGTGTCTCCTCTGTCCCAATATTGACTTTATTTATCTTTATCGGTTGTCCAATGAATGGCGGTTCAACTTCTGGTCCTTCCACATCTCTCTGGCCTTCTGTTTCTGCGATGTTCACCTTCCTTGGATCATCGTCTTTGTCGGCATTAATGTTGTAGCAGATCTGCAGTTTCTGGAGGGGTGCAGTCCATTCATCCTCTTCTTGATCCAAAGGGAGGCTAGATGCCTCCTTAAATAGTTTCTGTCTCACCATCTGTAGTGCTCGATCTACTGAGGGAAATTCACTTTCAAACAAAAAGGTGGTTATAAAATTATGGATCATACCTTCCCATTTTGAAGTGACGAGGCGCATCTCTGATTGAAGGTACCAGTTAATCGGGGTGGTATCCAACATATTGATGAATCTATGTACCCATTGTTCTCTAGGAACGTCACTCCAAGCCTCTTTACAGCTGCGGACGTGGTCCTTTGGGCAGCTTCAACCTGTGTATCTTACTTCGCAACTTCCTACTTGTGCTGAAAACCATGTTGTCATCAAAGTTCGACATTGTGTCCAGTCTGTGATGTTTCCCTTGTGCATTTCCCACCATCTTTCTGGTGTGGCTTTCATAACCTCATCCATTGCCAACAGCCTCTGTTGTGTTGGTACACTTGTCTCAAATTCTGATAAGAAGTTCTCTCAAGGGTTCAACCCATCAAATGTGGGTAGATTACTCACTGTTGTGCCAATCCAGCGAAATTCTCTGGTTATCCTAGCACATATTCTAGTAGATACTTCGTACATCTGGTTCTGCCTGTTCTCCAGCGCTTCTTCTGAGTTAGATGAACATGTGTTGTCACTTTGCCATCTCAGATTCTCGTCAGTTGTAAGGTTGATATAATCCTATTGTCTGGCTGTTAATTTGTAGATGTTTTCTAGTTCAAATGTGTGGTCTTCTTCTCTAATAGGCTTTGTATATCATGGACCCTCATCTGGATCTAAAGGTACAATGACCCTAAGGCTAGCTTTCTCAAATGTCATGCGTCTTTTCTTTAGATCAACAACAGTAGAATTGTCGAAGCCCAATCAATTCCTAACAATGCAGGGTAAGGGCAGTTATCATCAACAATTTCAATTACGTCAAAATCTACAAAGGTTCTTACTCCATCGATGTCCGCTGGGACATGCTCTAATCGTCCAAATGGGCTAACAGCTTGCTGATTAGCCATGCGAAGCTTGATAGGGGAATATATCAGCTTGGGTTTTCCCATCAGTGCCCAAATCTGCTTTGTCATGACATTGACCTTCGACCCTAAGTCGAGGACCACATAGTCTATATCATACTCTCATATCTGAGCATTCAAGTGTAATTATTTATTTGTCCTTCTCCTTTTTCCAATTTGGTGCACTGCCTTATTCAGTAAGGGGTCTATCTTTCCTATCTCGTACTGCTTGATTAAATCTTGTAATTCTTGTACAACGCCTTTATCTTGAATCAACTTAACACAAGTGCACAAAAATTCCATGAGTTTGCTTACCTCTTTCCCTTCTGTTGGCGATGCAGACAGATCAAATGCCTAAGGCATGCCATATTCTTTGATTTCTGGTTGTCTCTTTGATGAAGATCCTTGACCTCTTTTGAACTCTTTTCTTGCCTCCTTGAATATCTGTCTTTCTTTCTTAGCATCAAACATTGGGGTCTTTTCTGTAGCTTTCTTGACTTCGTGGTCGTTTTCAATATTTCCTTGGGCTACTCTGTCTTCTCCTGTAGCAGCGCCTCCTCAAGTGATAATAGCAACTCTAGGGTATGCTCCGCAAGGTTCAACATATATCAGTTGTACTTGTGGGTTTTGTTGAGGTCCTCGTCTTTCCTAAAGTTTAGCCAGCAACACAGGGCATTCCTCTATGACATGCTTGAAGGAGTTACAGTAACTACAAGTTGTACAAGGATTCTGACAATCCCTTGCTAAATGTCCTGGTTGCACGTAGTTGTAACAGATTATTTGTCCTCGGCCTCGACCCATACCTCCTCCTTGTCCTTGTCCTCTGTATCCACCACGAGAATTGAAGTTTCCTCTCCCCGGAGAGTTGTACTGCGGAGTGTTTCCTTCTTGTTGTACTTCGCCTTGAATCTTGTATATGTCTCTTGACCTTTCATGCATGAGATCATAAGCTCTACAATCTTGATCATCATTCCCCACTGATTTAAAGAATGTACAATACAAGTTTGTGGGTGTCTGAACATACTTCTGCATGTAGTAGCACTCACCTGGGTGATGCCTATTTCTGCATACATTGCACCAATGTAGGTTAACTTGCTTCAAGGGGCTTGGCGCCCCTGAGGCCAAGTACTCATGAAATAAGGGATATTGTTCCTTATCATGGCCTTCAGATCTGCATCTTACAAACCAGATATCTTCCCTTTTTTCTTTTCCCTTATCTTTCTTCATATCCTCGACCTGTAAAGACAGACTAGTTAGTTGGCTCATGATATGGCTAATGCCTGAGCTAGATTCTCCCATTGGTGTTGATTCAAACTTCATGGCGATATCCAAATCTTCTGCCTGTGATGCAATCTTCTACTGCATCAGAGGGACTCTTATGTGTGGTAATAGCGCAGTGATGAACCATTCTTTGTTTTGTTCATCGGGGATCTGAAAAGTTAATCGTCCTGTCAAGGTCTTGAATCTCTTATCGAACTCCCAAACAGGTTATGCTACCCTTTGTTTAATCTCTTTTAGTTTTGTAATACATTGTGACTCCAACTTAAGTTTCTTAAACTCTGCAATCAACGCATTCTTGATCTCATTCAGGAGCTTAGGCTATGTTATTCCTTGGACAAGTTTCATGTACCAGCTCAGTGCATGGTCCCTTAGCGTAGTGCTAACCTGGGTTCTCTTGATGGCTTCATCGATGATACTTTTAATGTTCCATACATCTTCACACAGAAACCAATGTTGATCTGGATCTTCAGATCCATGTCCTCTAAAGATAGAGAGTCTCATTTCATCTACCATAGAGCTGACTAGGCTTCTTGTCTGAGCAGATGTTGAGCTACTAGTAATAGTGCTCTCAAGATTTTGGTGGTTCCGACTACTATGACTGCTAAGTATTGTTGGGACAACAGGAGGATTAACGTTATTTACTTCAGTAGTCCATGCAGTTCTTGAGTTTTCTGGCTCCCTTTGGCGCAGTTCTTCAGCTTCCCCTTCTTCTGTTCTGGTGGGATCTAGATGCTCTTCGTCAGTTAGATCTACCTCTTCTTCGCTGCAGAAACCCTCTCCCTCTTCTCCGTATTTTTTCTTAAACAAGTTCTCAAGGTGAACCCCTCGAAAAAAAATTCCACTACGCATATGTCCTGATTCTGTGTCATTGTCGCTATCTAAGATCTTGAACATTAGCCTTTTATGGTTCGACCAATCTACTATATCTTCAAGATGCGGTTTTCATGCAAGAGAATCTTAATTCTTAGCGTCAGAAAGTGCAAACATTTTCCTCTGGGTCCTTTGAGAAAGTATCTCTCGGCTTGGCTATACGATTTTGTTCTGTCAATAGCAAACTTGGTGATATACCCTCCAATGGTACTATCAAACCAATGATCTACTACTCTAGATACAGCGTTGTCAATTCTCTTGACCTTCTGGATCAGCGTTGGTGTCCAAACCACAGGAGGTCTAGATCTGATCTCAAATTGTGTGTCAGCTAACCTAGCCAACCACTCATGTAGCTCCTGTTGGATTCCTCCAAAGAATATCTCGTGAATGTCGGTGAAGATGTATCTTTGCAGCCAATATTCAGTACTCAATTTAGGGTTCTTGTTCTGGGCTTCAGTGAAGTCCCTCTCTTGATCCTCTATCCACTTCTGAATCTCTGTCTTCGATGGGAACCACCTTGACATTCCCTTAAAAAGATTCTTGTCCCGGCAACGGAACCATTTGTTGGCACAGGGGCAGACCCAGGGTTCACTCCAAGAGTGCACCAACAAGCCCTAGTTATTGGCCCTTTCGGCAACACCTGCGAAGCAGACGCAGTCTCACCCGAAGCAGCGATGAGGGGGTTGCAAGACAGAGATGTCTACAACTAGGGGGATATCAAGGGGATCTTGTATAACAACAATCACGGTATTCATATATCATTTACCAGTGAAATCTACTCTGCGCAGCTATAGATCTTGATCTAACACAATAATGCAAATAATAGTATAATAATGGCAGAGATCAAAGCATTAATCACTCACACAACACAAGATATACGTGGTTCACCCTCTCTCTAGGGCTATGTCCACAGAACTGTGCTTATGATATATTAAGATAAAGCTTACAATTATGATATGCACTCTTGGACAGCAGATCCTCTCTCTCCTTCTGTCGTTCTCTCCCCCCTCCTACACACCCAGCTGCAAGATCTGATCTTCGCACCCAGCTGAAGATCTTACAATAGCAGAAGGCTTCAGCACTTCTTTCTCACAATACAATGACCTCTCACCACAACAATAAAGCTAAATCACTAATAATAGCATACCTCGCCCGACCCAGGTCCTCTTGACCTTTATTTATACATTACAATACCTCACCGATAGCCTTAGGCCGAAACCTAGGTGTCAAAACCCTAATTACCAAAACCCTATGTGTCTAAGACCCTAGGTCAACTTGATCCACTTTTTCCGGACTTCGCCAACCTGTCTTTCCTTCCTTCTCGTGCAGTGCTCCAAAGCATCCAATGGTGGCTTTTTCCACTTCTTGAGTCATCCTCGGTCCATCTTCCTTACTGATCTGTCATCCTTGATCTCCTCATCCAATGGCTTTGTTTTCCACACTTCGCTCCATCTTTTCTGCTATTTTGCTCACTTCGACCCAGTGACAGTCACTGTGTCTCCCGTGAAGTTCTCTTTTTACCTTTTCTTCCTTGTTCTCTATTTCCTTTCATAACCAAGGGCCAACAAAACTAATGCAAAGGACTATGTAAAGTCAAGCAATCAAAATAATACAAATAAAGATAAAATGTACATTACTTTCCCTAACCAAAATTAGACCCGAAGCATACTAAAATACCAAAGAAGATATCATTGAAACATGCGCAAACTAGAATATTATAAGTACAGCTTATCGAACATTCTACTGAGACACAAAAAATAGAAAACATAAAACAATATTGAAGAAGAGAAATGAAACCTAAACAAATCTCACAAATATGACATCAATCTTATAAGAACCTCATGAATCAGGTTATATCAATTTTATTTCATTTTGTTCTATTAAATTATTCTTGCTTCACAATCTTTGTAAAAGACTAATCACACTAAACATTTCAAACTGAATCCTTATAATTGTTAACTGATAATCAGATTTAAAGGTAGGACTATAAAATAAATGTTTAACCAATGTAATTATGAGCAAGATGATTAATAACCAAGAGAGAAGAAAAGTAAAGAAAACTTCCATGAATGCATCTCGATGATGGTTCATTTTTAGTCTTGAAATTAACATAATACTCCATAACTGCATTATTTTTAAAAGAAGAAAACCAATACAACTAAGCTAACTCATCTACTCCTAAACCTATTATACACTACATTAATTATCAAAAGGCTACAAGAAATCATATTGCCAGTGAAACCATCTAAGTAATTATGAGTCTGCAAACACATAATCACTGAAAATAACTAACATGTAGTAGAATATTTTTCAATGAAAAATAAGAAAAATTAAAACATGTGTATTCAGCATGTGTATGATAAATATTTTAAAATTAACTAGGACCCTTTTCACATAAGAATTTTCCAGCCAAATTTCAATTCTATCATAATGTTCAAATTTAGGAACTTGGAACTATTGAAGAGAGATAGTGGGGAGAAAATATTCATAATGTGAATTAGGAGTGAAAGTATTCAAAATACTACCTTGAATAAGTGTCTTATTATTAAGAATGTCATTTGCTTATGAAGTAGGATAATAAGGATTTGACACAACCATAGGTTGAGACTAAATTGTCTCATTACCTTGCAATTGATGTCCCAAATGATCAAGAGTCTAAGAAAAATTATGATACTCAAATTGTATGACCTTAAAATGATATACCCGTACAGGAAAAGTATCAGTAAAACTAATAGTATTAGAAAATTGTTCATGAAAAGAAAAAGGCCTTTCATCTTTCACATCCAAAACAATGCAAGAATCTAGAAAAGACATATAAATATCCATAAAAATACCTTTTCCATCTAAAAAGTTAACATGGGAGATGTTGAAATGACTCCAAGGCCACCATCTCATCCCCAAAGTGTAGATGACTAACAATTGGCTCCTCATAAAGGTTTGAACATGGAGACAACATTCTAGAAGGATCATTTATAATTGTTGACACATGAGAAGCTTTAAACATACTAGGATATAAATAATAATGGCTAGTGGAAATCAAAAAATGAAAATCTTCTCTACTGGAGTCACCTATAAAGAAAAATTCTCTCCCAAATCTCGATTAGTTATTAATGAATAATTTGAAAGCTTTGGTTTGGGAGATATATTAACATCAAAAAAAAAATCATAAACCTTATAAAATCAACTCTACGTTTTCCTAAACAATATATAAAAAATATTTAATACTGTGTGTATCTACAACGACCTCTTTTGTTAACTGAATAATGTTTGCCTCGTGATCTTTTAAGACATTGGAACAAAAATAACTATCTATATTAGGTTTATGTTCACAAGTAGTCAAAAAGCAAGGAAGCATGTCATAAATATTTTTAGAATAATGAGGTTGGAGAATCATCTTTGAGAGACAATCATTGGACTGGTCCATGAGTGTAACTCCAAGAGATTCTTCTTAAATCTCTATGGTTAAACCAAAAGAAGATTGTTTTGAAACATAATGTTGATCACAAGAAAAGGATTCTTCCTCAAAAAAATTTAAAGTGACTGTCAAATCTTCCAGAGGGTGACATCCTTTATCATGTAAAGGTTCCTTCTCCTCATGTTTTTCCTCTGATTTTGTAGATAAAGAAAAATCATGAGAGGATGACATAACCATTGATTGAACTCATATTGTCTCATCATTTTCAGGAAGTAATTTCATGTGTTGTCCTCCATAGGGGCCTCCAAAATATTGGAGCTCAAACTTTCTGTACAAGATATCACCTATTTATCAGTAAGAAAAGTAGGTGGAGAAAGATCAAAATCTTCTATGAGACTAGAACTCTCCTATGACTCACATATAACTTCAAAGTTAGCATTGAAACATGATATAAACTCAATAATATCTAGTTGATATTGCTTAAAAGAAAGAGAATTAAGATGTAGGAAATGTTCAAAAAGTTCATTCTGAGAAGATTTATCAACTAAAGGAAACCTATGACAAATACATATGAACCCTGATAGGAAATCCTCAATTGATTCATCTTCTCCTTATTGTATATTCTTTTGTCAAAAAGATCTTGCATTATATCTTTTCCAAAAGGAACATCAACATGCAAGCATTTCATTTTCTTTCCCATCGTGTTCATGAAATTCGTTTTATGTTTAGCTAATAGATATGTTTATTAAAAGTAATAGAAGGAAAAGAAAACTAACTAAAAATTAGAAAATAAAGATCGAACTATACTAAGTTATCTAATAAAGGAAAAATAATCAAACGGTTGTGATTCATTGAAAACCAAAAATCAAATCTAAAATAGTATAATCTATTCTACTTCTATCCTTCACTATATTGGTTGAAAATAAACTAGGTAAAATCCGAATGCCAATGCAACCATCGAGGTAACTCCAATCCTACAAAAAGATACAATTTAAGTATTCATACTTGGGATTGTAATACTTCATATCCAAATATTTGAATAATTAAATCTAATTATGCAATGGAAACTTTTTCAAAAAGGATTCTTCCAACCAAGCTTCAATTGGATCATAGAAAGCAAATTGGAAGTCATTTAATGCTTGTAAATATTTCATGGAAAGAGTACATATTTTATCAAGATCATGAATTGAAAATTGAGAATTGGCAAAGAATGTTTTCTTTAAAGAAATATCATCATTTTTAAATTGAAAGAAACAAAATGAGAGATTGACATAATCATTATCTTGCAGTGAAATACCTCATTTTTCCTTTTACGTTCAAATTTGGAATTAATGGCATGTGCCTGACATGACCATCATCTTGTGGTGAAGTGCCTCATTGTCATCAATATCTAATACAACATCAAAAATTATTTCATCCCTTTTCAAATTACAATCAAAGTGATTATCTCCAATGACATAAGATGAACTAGATAAGCATGCATGTGTCTCATAGGCAATGTTCATTAAACATTTATTTTCTTCTTCATAATTTTGAAATGAATTAAATTGAATGGAAAAATTTTCCTCATTTTAGTAATACACTTTTCCATCACTTTGCATCAAACTAAAATCTTACCATAAAGTAGTTTTATCATGAAAATTCAACAGAACTGACGAAATATGAATTCAAGGTCCAAAAGTACAAAAACGCTCACCAAAGATTTCCCTACCAAATGAGCCTCATTGCTTATGAATGTAGTTGGAATGATCTTAAATGGAGTTGTATGACCACTCATTGGAAATTCCTGCTTATCATTTTCACAATTCAAAAGATGGCACCTCAATCAAACATCATATGGGAAAATTTCAATTATTCCTCTACAACGTGGGGTGCAACTCTCCAAATCTTAGAGAAGTCGCAAAAAGGTTTCCTATGGTGTACATGTCACAAAGTATTCTAATGCAATACAAAAAATGGTTTACCATACCACACACAAAACATGTTCCTATGCAATATGGTGTCATGCTCAAAACACCTTTCAACGCGACACACTCAAAATGAAATAAAAATAAAGGTTTTAAAACCAAGATGATGAGTTGTTAATAAGACAAAGAGGTGGTGAGTACACACGTAAAGAAAAAAGGGCGATAAGGTATAAGAGGTTGTAAGCACATAATACAAATGAGGGTTCATGAACCATGTGCATAAGCCATAAAAGTTGCATAAAGAAGTGGTAAGCACATGAAAACATGGTACCTTATCGTATTATTTACATAGACAACTAAAGTGATAAAAGACAAATAAATATGGGCATGAAGTGCCTTCTTGAAGATACCAACTAGCTATATATATACACAAATCATATGGGCTAAATATCAATTTTAAATTTGGGAGTCTAGTTTTTATGACAACGATGTAGTCAACCATTGACCACGATAATGGCAATAAAAATCCAACATGTTTTATAATTTTTTGGAACAAGACAATTAGACAATTAGTATGAAGATGGACATTGATAATGAAAGAAAGAAGAAACCAATTTGGATTGAAATACTTATGAACAATGTTTCTTCACCTTTGAAATGACAACATGAGTTATTTATTTGTGTATAGACATAAGCTAAAGGAAATAGAAAGAACTATTTAATCACCTTTGAAATGACAACATGAGTTATTTATTTGTGTATAGACATAAGCTAAAGGAAATAGAAAGAACTATTTAATTTCATTAGGGAAGGTATTCCATTGATCACAATGATTGTGAAGAATGTGAATTATAGCATCAATATTGCTCCATCTAGCCCAGAAAGGAATATTTCATGTAGTAATATGGGTGAAGACTTTTTATTTTAGCAAGCCCACCAGTTCTACATATTCTAATTGAGCTCCTCCAAAGTTTCAAGTTGAATCAGGAAAGAATCTAAAAGATCAATTAATCTAATTGTTGTGTAGGAATATAGACATGAATATTTAATTGCATAGAACCTAAAAATATATAAAGAGATCAAGGCATTGAATGGTGTCGGTGACCATGTATCTAGTAGTACAATCTTTGATTTTGAATTCAACTCACAACACTATGATATGGTTGGTGATCAACCATTTGCAAAAGAGATTTTTCTCAATGGTCAAATTTGTACTTTAAATAAGAAAACAATATCCCAATATAGTGTTTCATCATGCCCTCCTATGTCTTCTTTGTTAGTATATTTAGACACTTAGGAGTTAGTCAATATCAACTTGGTATAATGTGTCATTAGGTTAAAGTATGTTTCTTAGTGTGTTTTTTTAGTATGCATTTGTAATCCAACGGTCACAATATGTTCCCAACATAGAGTGATATGACGACTCATATTATCCTCGATCTTAACAACTACATTGATCCATGACTTAACACCTTATTGGTCCATGATCTCTATTTAAAGAGCATGGAGGGTCATTTGCCAATGATTTATTGTGAGAAATTCTATGTAATATATTTTCTTTTGCATTGATAAATTGCCTCAAGTGGCCATGTTGGTTAGGGTCGTGGATGTTTTCCCACTACCAAGTAAAAACATCAGTGTGTTGATCTTTGATTAGGTTGTGTGGGTGGTTACTGAAGGTTTTCATCATCTATTTGAATACCTATGTTTTCGAACATGGTATCAAAGCGCATTTGAAGACCCACTCTTGTTGTAGAATGAGATCTTGAAGTCATGTTCTTGCATATCTGGTTTCTATTATTTCCATGCATTTTGGGGCCAAGAGGACTATTCCATTACATCTAGAGCACTCAATTAAGTTAGGAATGCTTTTTGTTTCACTTGAAAAGGTTTGTGTTTTCTCAAGATACGGTCATTTCAGTCAGATATGGAGGTATAAAGCCTAAATACACCCTTTTAAAAATTTTACAAAGATAATATATTTTTTGTTTATGGTCTGCATATGCTCTTTTCCATGTGCTATGTATGATCCCGACAAATAAAAAACTGAGTGGAAAGTGTTTTCTTATCTCTATATGATCTTTGTCATGCACTCTATGCAATCTCGACAAATCAGAAACATAGCGAAAACTTGCATTTTCTGGGTAAACTAACCGAGATCTAATCATTTTTGTTGTCGAGAAGTGAAATTTTTTTGAGTGTGCATGCATGAAAATATATTTTTTTTAGCATGCACTTCAGGGTCATCTTCCACAATAACAACAACACCCCCCATCTCCCTTCTTAAGATTATAATGTGTTTTGCACTAGCTCACTTAGTTGAAAGTTGTTTTATTTAGTAAGAGGTCTTGAGTTCAACTCTCTTTTTTGATACATTTTTTAAAAAGTTCATGCATTCATTGTAAAGTGCATTTCACTTCATTTATAAAAGTGAATCAATATAAGTAGCATTAATATTCTTTTTAGTTACTTTTTTTGCATGCAACTTTAATTTACAAAGTAACTTCATTATAAAAGTGATTCTAACTTATTCTATAAAAGTGGGTCGCTTAATAAGTAACTTATTTAAAAGTGAGTTGTTGGAATATTCACCAATATTGAGAGGGCGGGTGAATCAGTATTGAGTATTTTTTACCATTTTTAACCTTAAACGCATCATGTAAACATTAACCATTAACAATGTCATTCATCATCACAAAAAACCATACACGTAACACAATGAGTTTTACGTGGAAAACCAAACGGGAGAAAAATATTCTTTGTGAATATGTCTGCAATTTGTTCTTTTGTCCCAATGTACTCCAACTTAATATTATTTTATGTAACTTGTTCCCACAGAAAGTGGAACTTAATAGGAATATGTTTGGTCTTGGAATGCATCATTATATTCTTGGAATGCATCATTGGATTCTTGGAGAAGCTTATAGCACTAGTGTTGTCACAGAGTATCAAAATAGGCTCATCATATTTCACTTGTATGTCTTTAAGGGTTTGCTTCATCCAGAGAATATGAGTACAACATGTTGTTGTTATGATATATTATGCTTATGTTGTGGATAAGGATACTGAAGATTGCTTCTTGCTCAAATAGGACATTAAGCAGACACCTAAGTAGAAAGCTACTCCAATTGTACTCATTTTCTCATCAATACTTCCTGCCCAATCTGCATCTGTGTAGGTGACCATAGTTAACTCATTTCCTTTCGGATATCATAGCTCAAAATTTGTTGTTCCTTTAAGAAATCTGAAGATCCTTTCTGAAGATCCTTTTCATTGCTATAACATGGGTTTCCTTTGGTGTTGCTTTAAATCCTGCGACCTATCCAACTGATTGCATTACATCTGGTCTTGAAGTTGTCACACATAGTAGACTTCCAATCATTGATCTGTAGAGTATTTGATCCACTTATTTAGATTCATCATCTTTGCTCAACTTATAACTGGTAACCATAGGAGTACTCACAGGTTTACAGTCTTCCATTTTGAACTTCTTTAACATTTCCTTAATGTACTTGGTTTGGAAAATGAAAATTCCTTCATCTAGATGAGATATCTAGAGTCCTACGAAGAAAGTCAACTCCCCAAGTAGGGACATTTCAAATTCATTATGCGTATCCTTGGAAAAATTATGACTTAATTTATCATCGTCACTTCCAAAGATGATATCATCAGCATACACTTCTATAATAATCATACCACCTTGATCCATTTTTATGTAGAGGTTAATATTTGTATTTCCCCTTTTGAATCCTTTTTGCTATAAGTACTTTTCCAATCTTGTGTACCAAGTTCTTGGAGCTTGCTTAAGTCCATACAGAGCTTTCTTCAATCTGCAAACATAGTCTTCCTTTTCTGATAGTAGAAACCCTTTTGGTTGTTCTATGTAGACTTCTTGTTCTAATTCTCCATTTATAAAAGTTGATTGTATTTCCATCTGATACTCTTTGATCCTTTTGGAGCATGCATAAGCCAAGAACATTTTAATCGCTTCCATTTTGGCCACAAGAGCAAAGGTTTCTTCAAAATCTATTCTTCAACTTGAGAATATCCTTTGCACACTAGTCTTGATTTGTTTATGGTTACATGTCCATCTACATTTAATTTGTTTCTGAAAACCCATTCTCCTATGCCAAAGCCAAATTTCATCTTCTTTTCCCAAACAACATCTTTCTTCTTTGATCTCATCCAAGATGTATATGTTGTTTGGAGTCCTTGTTGTTTCCACTAGTTTGCTTGATCCTTCTTTCCTTATTTCACATTCTTTTGAATTGAATATAAGTGTGTGTCTTTGATCACACATTTGGATCACACTTTGAAAATTATGCTTCATATTTTCAACAATTAGGACATTTTCTGCCACAACATCTTTGTTTACAAGATTGACTATGCTTTTTCCTATAATTTTGGTTGAGTTGTCATTGCCAAACGTGACAGCCCCCTCTTTTTCTTTCTTTAATGTTACAAATATGTTTTTGTCTCTAGTCATATGCTTTGAGCATTCATTGTCAATAAACCAATGGCTTCTTCTATTTTAGGCTTGTAAGGCAAACCCACATTCCTCAACCTTCAAATATTCCTGCTTCATTTCCCAAGTTCTTTGTTGTTCCCCTATATGATTGAAAGGAACATGCCTAGTTTCCCTTAAATAAACTATCAGATCACTTCTGCAATTTCTGGCCATGTGTCCAAAATTATTACATTTGTGGCATTCAATTTCATAATTTAGAGCACCAAAACTGTTATAATTTATGTCAAACACTTCACAAGGCTTTCTGGGATAATTGTCTTCATAATGATTCTTGGGATTTTCATAGCTACTTTTGTTCCAGGTGTTTCCACCCTTTGCATAGGCTCTACAATTTATGGCTTTATGCCCAAAATTATTGCAAGAATAACACAAGCCAAGAAAAATATTTTGGTACCTGAGTGTTGGTGGTCTTCTAGTTGGTGTTGTTCTTCTAAAATCATGATCTTGTTCTTGGGTTTTCTTCGTTGTTGGTTGTTGATTCCATGTTCCTCTAAATGCACTATCTTCTTCTTGATTCTTCTTTATTTCTTGTTTCTATATGTCCTCCTTTAGAGGCTTGCATTCTTTTTTCTTGATGGAACCCTTGATAGTATCTGCATAACTTCTTTTCTCTACTTCAGTTCTTGTCATCATAGAGCTTGAATCCTTGCCAGTATTATTTAGTTTGTATCCAAGTCCATACTTGTCAGAGAATGGTTTTTTATTGCAGATGATTTAATCCAGTATTTTGGTGTTATTGCCAAAATTTAGTTGGATGTCCTTCTTCTGTAGTTCCTTTCTTAGTGAGACTATTTCAGCTTCCAGATTCTTTGTTATTTTCTTCTTTTCTTCCAGTTGTCTCTTAACTATTTGTTCAATCACTTTGGCTTCTTCCGACTAAATCTTTTGATCTATGATAGTGTGCTTGGATTCTTTAGAATTTTTCCTGTGGTTTTGAAATCCTTCGTTCAGTTTACTTAACTCTTCTTTGAGAGACTTGTTTTTCTTCCTTGTTATTCTTAGATCACTTAAGTAACATATCAATTCTACCTCAAGATTCACTTCTCCTTCTTCTTCATCGTCTCCTTCATTATTTTTAGTAGTTTCCCAGTCTTGACTCTCTAACACCATGAAGAGTACTCTTCTTGATTCATTGTCGCTATCATCATCTTCATCGGATGAGGAACTATCATCTTTTGAATACATGCATTTCTTTCTAAAAAATATTCCTTTATTTCTCTCTTTGTCTCTTTTATGATATTTCTTTTCTTTCTTAGGAACTTATTCTTCATCACTATCTGAACCCCTTGCATAAGGACATTTCAAAGAAAAATGGCCTACTTTACCACATTTAAAGCATTTGAATGGAATCTTACCTTTGTACTTGTCGATTCCTCTTTTTATCTTTCTCATAAAGTTAGATTCTTCTTCATTTTCTAAATCATCACTATTGTTGGAGCATGTTTTTAACTTTGGCTTGTTGTTTCTTGTCTTCTTGGAGGCTTTGAAAGCTACTTCCCTTCTCAATGGATTTACATGTTTTGTTCTCATTCCATATGTTGTAAGTATTCCATGTTCACCATAGCCAGATCATGTCTTTCTTCTAGAGATAATATTTTAGGGTCGAATCTCATTGGGAGAGATCTCAATATATTTTGCACGATAACTGAATTTTCAATCTTTTCTCCTAGTCCTCTTATAGTATTCACAATTTCATCAACTCAAAGAAAATAAGTTGTAATATCTTCATCTTCCTTCATTCTCAAATGTTCAAATTGTCCTCTATAAGTTTGAAGCTTGGCCCCTTTGAATTTAACATCTCCTTCATAAAAATTCTTAAGCTTGTCCTGGATTTCCTTTGCAGAATCACAATGCATAACTTTAACAAATTTTGAACCTGTTAGACCACTTAAAATGGAATTAATAGCCTTTGAATTGTATTCACTGAGATTTTTCCCAACATTATCTGTTGGGGGGGAATCTAGTGTAGTGTATCCATTTACTATATCTTGCCAAACATAAAATCCTTGTGCCTGCAAAAATGCTCTCATTCTTATCCTCCAAAAAACAATATTTTCCTATCAAACAATGGTGCTCCATTTTTGGTAAATTCTCCTTGCTTATCCATGATCTTCCTTCCAGTGGTTAGATTGTTCCTGAAGGAAGATGCCCTAATACCAATTGTTGGAATATTCACCAACACTAAGGGGGGGTGAATCAATATTGAGCATGTTTTACCATTTTTAACCTTAAACACATCATGTAAACATTAACCATTAACAATGACATTCATCATCAAAAAAATCCATACACAAAACACAATGATTTTTACGTGGAAACTCAAATGGGTGAAAACCACATAATGCTTTTCTTATATCATGTTAAGATTACATTCATAGGAAGCACCAACTTTCAATATTCTCCAACACTGGCTAGAAGGAGACACCAACCTGAAGGAATATCCAACTCCTTGATTTACCAGCACTGACTAGAAGGAGGCACCAACCCCATGGATTTACCAACTCCAACTGGAAGGAAGCACCCAATCCCTAAAGCACAGGAACCAACCTATTGAGTGAAGACACCAATCTTATCAACTGAGCAACAACTCAATAAAATATCACCAATCCAAGATCTTCATACATAGAGTACTTCTTACTTCACCTACATCCTTCATTCCTTAGACAATCCTTCAAACCCTAGCAAGCCTCATAGCATCATTCCCATAATATAATCATTGATGGAAACATCCATTGACATCAACATCGATTCATGACAACATCCACTCACAAAAACATCACGACAACATCACAACAACATCACAACTTCATAGTATAGCATACAGCAACATCACAACCCCACAACAACATCACAACTTCATAGCAGAGCATACGACAACATATCAACCTCACAACAGTGCATACGGAAACCTCACAACCTTACAACAACATCACAACCTTATAGCATACCTTGAGAATAAGAAAGACCTTAAGAGAATCCCTTAGACTTCTCTTGCACACCAGAAAGACACCCTGACTCCTTGAGTGCACCTAAGACTTGATCTCTTCGTTGGTTGCACTAAAAATGTGAAATTATATCCTATGTTTATAGTAATTTTGTCCCCAAAAATTAGTGTTATAGCATTAATTTCCACCCTAATTGCCTACCTCTTCCTCTGCTTTTTGTGATTTGCATTTCAATCTTTTTCATTCATCCTAGGGTCTATATCTAGTAGATATGGTAGACCTGATCCAGATCTAGAAGATCTGCAATAGACCCACCTTTCTCAAAAAGAAAAATTTTGTAGGCCCTTGCATGTTGCACTATAGGTGTCTAGCGAGGTCCCCTCGCGTGTTGACAAGCATGTGTCCCGTGAGGCCCTATAAAAACTATAGATTTGCAGTGTAAAACTATTAGGGTCCTAACCCAAACATAGGTAGAAAAATATATTCAAATGTAATAAAGGTCAATATTAATAAGGCCTTTCAATAAAATAGAATAAGTCGAATGTAAGAAGACCTAATAGAAGCTTCCGCTTCTAGAAGTATCTTCCTCTAGATGCTTATTTTGATAGACATATTTAGTATAAATAGGAGTCGAGGGTATGATAACCCTAGCTTGGATATTATTGTAATAGAGCTCTGCTCAACTGGAGGTTGCCCCCTCAAAGAGGCCCATGAACATTGCTTTCAGAATCAAAGTGTTATTTCTGTTGTTATTCTTATATCATTTAAGTGTTATTGTGGTGATTGTTCTGGTTATATTGTTGTTATTCTGCCATTTCTACTATTTTATTTTTGTTCTGCATAATTTTTATATCTGGTATATTACAAGTGCTATCAGAGCACTTTGCTCGGCAGAAAGTGTGGGTTAAATTTTTTTCAAGGTAGAGACGTATTCTAGAGTCTTTAAGCCACAGAGATCTGTCATTACGCGCATAAACCCATGGTTGAGGGATTCATACATGCAGGAAATAGAAGTGGTACTTAAGCACACATCTGTTGGGCACCCTTGTAACCCCTGTTGGTACCCCTTTGAGTGGTAGTGCATTAGACAGGACCTGTGTACGGATCAACCTAGATTACCTGAAGCCCTCTTTAGATAAACCGATCGGTCGCCTGACTGCTATAGTGCCACCGAGAATAACACTTGGGAAGATACTCTCTAGTACCATGGTAGTTGGGTAGTACGGCTAAGGGTATGGTCTATCCTCCTTAGTTAGTTCCCTGAGATATTGGGCCAAGTACTACTGTTGGACCCCGCACGTATATCAGAGAGCTATAGCACAAGGCAAACCCTTGTCTGTAGAACCCTTGAATACCTAACCCTTGGGGACATAAACATTAACAAATTAAAACAGACAAGATCTCTTGTTGTGCAACTGTGTTCAGGTTGCCAAATAACTACACGTTTCTTCCTGATTAATCATTTGGGCATTTCATTAC
>SNQJ01S0004202.1:303742-325593 GCA_010110895.2 Picea sitchensis
CCCCCCCCATAGGGTTGGTTTTTGGAAGGCCCCTGATCCAATTGGGTTTCTTACTATTTGTCTAGATTTGTTTAGGGGTGTTCTCTTTAAGACCGATTCTAGGTCAGTCATAGCTTCATTTTTGTTTGTTAGTAACATATTTTATTCACCGTGGTTGAATTACCACGCCAGTCCCATCGATTATGAGGACTTGAGCCTGTTACGTAGGTACAACTACCTCCAAAGCAGTGTGACATAAGTGACACGGAATTTGAAGGGTCTTTATATCTTTGGTTTGAAGAGACTAGTTTGGTTGAAGTGGAGGTGGTAGATGAACGTCCTCCACCAAATTTCAATCCACATTTAACTGAGCCAGACGCCCCTTTACTTGTCCAAGTAAGGGAAATTTTCAGTGATCCTTTCTCTTTGTTAAGTCATCCTCCCACCATGTCCAAACCTAGTATGTCGTCTAGTGTAGTTGAGCCTACAAGCCCATCCCCAAGTGGGATAGGAGGGAATTCCCTTGGGGGAATCCCAGTAATGTCCACATTGCCACCCCTTAGCTCCATTGGACCTACACCATCCATACCTCTTTTTTCGGTTCCTCAATCTGGGGGACATCAGTTGTGTCGCCATATCCATCTGTTAGTATATCTAGCGTACCTGTGCCCATCTCTTCTACATCAATGCCCGCTTCTAGATTATGTTCTTATGGGGGGCTGAGCTTTGGTTTCATCATGGGAAGTGGAGCTCCTTCCACCTTCGCCAATCCTATGAGCGGATTGGTATCATCAGGTGAGGGTCTACCTTTTGGATGGAGTATGCCTAGTGATTTTGGGGTTATCCCTAGTCATCCTGGGAGTAGAAGTAATTCTGGAGGTCTTCCTTTTCCATGGGTTATCACACCTTTCCCTAGGGAAACATACCTCAGGGGAAACTAGTGTTTTCACTTTATCAAAACATCCAATCTTGGGGGTTTCTTCCTCGGGACTAACTTTGGGAACACATTTCTCGGAGGGTCCACATTTACCCCCTAGGGGAATCTTTGGTTTTGGGAGCATCCATGCTCATGGAGGTGCCACCATCCCAGTAGGCACTCACTCTTCAGAAACTCCCCAACCCTCCAGTAGTACCAACACAAGGGGACTGCAAGTTCCATGTAGGACAACAGAGACTTCACATCCCTCCCCATATTCATTTGCATTGTTGCATTTCCTCACAACATTAGATTTATCGAATTTTTCATGGTTAACGAATGACCCTATATCCCATGACCCTTCATGGCTTGTAATGTCATCCAAGCTACCTTCAGATATTCTGAAATTCAATGGAAAGTCGGGAGAGGACCCCTCTACACACATCATGACTTATCACTTATGTTACTCATCCAACTCATTGATGGATGATAATGTGAGGCTATGTATTTTCCAGGGATCCCTTACCAGAGTTGTTGCTAAACGGTACATCAAATTAAAAGGTGGTTCCTTTAGAATCTTCAACGATCTCACAATGGAATTTTTAATGCATTATCAATTGCTTATTCAGTGTGAGATAGGAACTAATATCTTGACCTCACTGCTTCAAGATATTGCCACACATATTTTTCGATCATATACATGAGTGGCAATGTAGATGTAGGATGATTAAGAATCAAATTATGGACAAACTCCTTATGGAGTAGTTCACCAAGTCCTTCCTACAACCCATTGCCAGAGATGTAACTATGGTCGGGGTGGCCACCGAGGAGCAGGCCATTTTATGTGTCCAACACTTGGACTTGATCTATTCTCAGTCGGGTACACTTTATGACATCATCCCAAATGCTCCTTGGTCATTGATTGATCCAAAGAAACCAAACCCAGGACCCCATGTCGATGGTGTGGTTGGTTCTATTTCACATACCTCTATTAACCCATTAGATGATCATATGGATCAAATTTCCATTAAATCACACCTATCAGTTGTTGACTCTAATGCTCAAACTATTGCGGTCCATTCTCAAACCTCTGAGGTGAATTCAGTGTAGTCCACCCAACCGAAGAATCCTCAACAACCTAGAGGTAAGAAAAAAAGGAACAAAAAGAAAAAAATCCAATACTGAGAAAGGGACTACCTCTACTGAACACACCCAAGAGGGAGGCACTAAGGAGAAAAGGAAGACTCGTTTTCCATGTACAATTTGTGGAAACGACCACCCTACTCACTAGTTTCCTCAAAAGGATGAATTCCATCAATTTTTGGCACAAAAGCGGGCCCCCCAGCATCCTGTTGTCTTAACCCATCCTTTCCCCCCTCAACCTCAAAACATGGTTGCCACAAATCCTTCACCTCCATAAGGGTGTATGGCAGGCACCCCTCACCATGAGGGGTCTCCATTAAATGTTTCCATTTTTATGTGTGACCAAACGATCAATTAGCAAACGTGACCCAGGAATTACGACATTCCCAAGCCTTCTCATGTTTCATCAGAAACAACATCTTATTCCCATCCTGGTGTCCCTCTTTAGATTGAGATGCCATCTTTTGATGCACCACTTTGCCCCTCGAAGGGTGTTCTTCAATGCACGACACACAATCCCAACACACAGGTTGCCCACAGCTATAGTATTATGGAAGACTTGGCCCAGGCACCTTGTGCCATGTCCGTGCTAAAAGTCCTCTAGATTTTCCCAGCGCAGCAGAAATCCTTGTTGTATGTCATAGGCAAGATTGATCTCTCAGAGTCAAGTTTGATAGCCTTTAAGACCAGTCAGGTTACTCATAGGCTTGTTGCATGAAATTGCAAGTAGTCAGTGCTCCCCACATGTATTGTGACAAGGGACTAATCGCCTCTTGTGGATCCTTGAAATCTGGCGGTGGTGAGTTTACCAATCACCTGTGGGTTTTGGTGTAATGAAAGACATACTACCAACAAATGGTATCAGAGCTAGAGGTCACGAGTTCGATACACACTTGGCTCGCGCTAAGGGGGAGATTGTTGCACAAAATTGCAAGTAGTCGGTGTTCCCCGCGTGTATCGTAACAAGGGACTAATCGCCTCTCGTGGATCCTTGAAATCTGGCAATGGTGAGTTTACCAATCACCTGTGGGTTTTGGTGTAACGATAGTCATACTACCAACAAGGCTCTCCCATCATGATGTCGCCTTTCAGATCATAGTGTGATCATTAGGGAAAAACATCTATCGAACAGTGGTGGATGAAGGAGCCTTGACTTGCATCATGTCCATTTCTTGTTGGAAGGCCCTTGGCTCTCCTAAGCTCGACACATCTACAACGTTATTAAAATCATTTGATGGACACATGTTTTAGCCTCATGGCATAATCAATGTCTTACCCATTGAGTTAGGTGGAAAGACTGTCTTTGTGGCAGTAGAGGTCATTGATGCTCCTCTTGAGTAAAATCTAGTACTCGGACGTACTTGGTTCTACAAGATGGCTACAGTTGTCTTGTCGGTATTTAGGGTCCTACACTTCCGTCACTAAGGGAAAATCATCACAATTGATCAGCTTGTGTTCTGTACCCCAGACCTTGGATCCAGTGCAAGGTCAAATGTACCCTTTGTCGGTGATACCACATAGTATTTTGTCAACATCAGTATGGGGATGTTCAAAGATACTTCATTGATGGTAATTTTTCCCCTTCCCCCACCGTCTCCCACTGCACATATTGCTCCTATCAATGTGATTTTGTCCTTTACTAGTGGATCCCTCGGGTATTTTGATCCTTGGGTGGTACCTTGTCATGAGGATGTTGACTCTTATGGAGCTTCGATGCAACTCACCGTGGTCTATATTATCGATATGGTGATCCCATCAGCATATATTGATATTGGTCAACAACTCCATCCTCATATGGAATGCGATCAACCTACTCCTCCTGAATGGGTTTTTGACTCTCTAAGTGTACATGACATCCTAGATACAGAGTTGCCTTTAGAAGAGGCCATCTTAGAAGTCATGGATTCCATAGAAATGTCAAAGGATGAGGTGATTCATCGATCATCTTTTCCTATTTAATAACTAATGATATTTGACATGATGAGTCTTGATCCGAGACTAGGGGCATTTGCTAAGGCATGCAATGAAACCCCTAGTCTTGGCTATTTTCCACCTCTTATTTTTTTTTAGAAATTGCCACCGAGTTTTTTGCTTCCTCATCCATTGAAGATTTATGTTTCATACTTCCTTCATGTCTTTATGAAACCCATCAAGGAGTTATCCTAGCCCACGAAACCACTCACAATGAGTATCTTCAGCTCCAAAAAATTGTTAGTATGTGGTATGGCCCTGGCATGGTGAACCATATGATGCCAACATTGGCTCATGTGTTCATCAATTATGAAAAATATCCTTGGCCAAAGCCTAGAAATGGGCTCTACTTTGCCTAAATCATTAGAATGAGTAGTGCCTTGTACATAGGTGTGTGGTGTGAGTGCTTTTTATTTTGCATATATCATATCCAAAAAATCCAAAAACATTTCATTTTTTGAGATTTCACTATGTGTTTCGACCTTGGAATCTAGTTTACATGTGCTTAACAGGATTCTAGAGATGTTTTTACAAATATGGAAATGCCCACTACACTTGAGGTATATATTTCTAAACTGACATATAAGGATAGGTTTTTTCCTACATTTCTCGCTTTGCATTATTAACCATCCATACTACAAGCAATATGCCTTAGGTTCGAACCCGATCGATTGTGACCTTAGCCACTCCTTTTTCACGTCGTAACTGGTTTGGCAGTTCCTACCCCTCATGAGCTCCCTAGTTAGCACATGGATTTCCATTTAGTGCATGTGTTATGTTTTCTCATAGGCTCGGGAACCCTCCTTTAGCCCTACCATGACTTGAATATTGAGCCTCATTTTCCTCTCTTCGTCTATATTATGGCCATATACCATGGGGGTTCCCAAACATTTTTCTTGTTGCTTAATGGTAGGCGATTCATTTTCTTCTCGCGTCATGCTTCCCATTGTTGTGTTTTTGTTTTCCCATATCCATCTTATTGTTATGCAGTAGCCTTGACCATTCGCCTCTTGCATTACTTGGCCTATGTTTTGCATCCACCTACCCACGGAGAGAATAACTACTAAGAGTGGACCTCACTTACCAAAAGCATTTTCATTTCTCATTGCTTAGGTCGGTTCCATGTGCTTGGAACATAGGGGCATGTTGTTAATCGAATAATTCTCTCCCACTGAGTATACTTTTATCTCTTTTTCAGAGTCATAAAAGGACACGAAAAAGGTATCGAGCTTACTTGCGTCATTCTTTCATTCTTGTTAAACCATGAAGGAGACTAAGCATACTTGTGTCATTCTTTAGTGCTCGTTAAACCAAGAAGGAGACCAAGCATACTTGTGTCATTCTTTTGTGCTTGTTAAACCATGAATGAGATGAAAAATAAAAATAAAAAATAAGAAAAAGAGTGGGTGTTTTTCACCATTAGTCTATTCTCAAAATGACAGCGTCAATCAAGTCACCCTTGAACACGACACATTTTTGAGTCCTCATCATACAGTTGGGTTTTATCTTGCCTAGGAGTCGTCCCAATAATATGAGTCAGATATACTCATCCGACTAGTTACTCTTCCAATCATCATGGAGAGTGTTTCAATGCCTCATGTGTTGTTGCACTATATTCATCCAACTCTTGTGTCTTGTTGCCAAGTCATCATCTTGTCATGCTATATGTTCAAGGGAAGTTTAAGCCTGAGTCAGCCATATGTTGTTTTGTTGACTTTCTGAGTTGTCATCCCTATGTCAGATGTACTTGTGAGACTCTCTCTTCACATCATCTCTCGGTGTATGTTTCATGTTGATTGATGGGGATACATCAAGGCCCTCCTTCGACAGATCTCTTCCTATTGACTTCAACACATTCTCTAGGAGAGGGATCTAGGAACCATCTAGTACCTTAAATCTTGTAGTCCTCGGTGGAAATCCTCCTCGTGATTGACAATGAGTTTACACCATTGACTCTTGATCGATTGATTCTACGAGTGTTCGACATCAGATCCTCTATTCACACTCGATAGATTTTACTAGGTACCTTGGGGTCCATATTCATCATTGGTGGGTCTCATCGCGTCTGTTAACGGTATACATCAATGACCGGTAATTAGACAATTTCTACCATGCTCGACATCAGCTCATCTATTCACATGTTTTAGATTCATACCATCGAGGTTTGGGATGAAGACCTTAGGTTTGGGGCTACATCATTCCTTTACAGCATCCCCTCCCAAGTTGTGATGGAGTATATCACTTCTATATGAAGACTTCAGGGGCACTCTCCTCATTGCTCGTTGTCTTCTTGACATCTATATGTTGTGCCATAGATCCACATTGTATTTATTGGTGGCTATGATTATGTTCATGACATAGATCCACATTGTATTTGTCGGTGGCTATGATTGAGCTCACGATGTAGATCCACATTGTATTGTCTCGTGGCTATGGTCTTATTGACTACATGGATCCATTGTGTGTTCTTTTGTGGCCATGGTCTAGTATTTGATATCATGGATCTGGAGTTTATTGTTTAGCGGCCATGCTCATTCAGAGTCTAAGTATGTCTACCTAGGAGATTGGTCTATATATGCTCTCATCCTTGGTCAAAATGTCCATCTCTCATGATTTAAGGTTTCACCTTCAAGGAATTGATGCCCCCGATGAAGCTTGGGAAAATCTTCAAGTTGTGTTTGGTAAACACAATATTATTTTAGCCCACACGTTAGAAACTCAGTTAATGATTTTAAGTCCCAATGATTTCCCTTGCATTGAAGATTATTTATCCAAGTTCAAAACACTTAGAATTTTATGCATAGACTACAAACTATATCTGAACAAAGATCAATGCATATATGTTATTCTTGCTAATATTGATAGTGCATATTTGTTTTGTGTATCTACCTTTTATGCCACTAGAGAAGTTGTAGGGATTTCTTATAAAGAACCCTCTCTTGAATCTTTTTTGTATGCTCTAATTCAAGATAAAGATAAGCTTGTGCAACTTGGATTGATCAACACTACAAGTACATCCAACAGAGCCTTAGTGGCCCAGTAGAAAGATAAATCCAAGAATCCCAAGAAGCAACATCATTGCCACAACAACAAGCAAAATAAGGGTCCCAAACCCTCTCCACTAGATTATGCTCCTAATGGTGACAAAGGAGAAAAATCTAAAAGTAAGAAGACTGACAAACACTACAAATTTTGTGGGAAAGATGGTCATGTGGAGTCTAAATTTTTTAAAAAGATGGAAGCCTTAGAAGCAGCAATGAAGAAGCACAACATCAATGTCGATTCTTCTTCTTCTTCTTCTTATTCTTCTTCTTCTCATGGACATGCACTTTCTACTTATGGTTTCTCCTTCAATGCAACTTCTATTTCTTCCTCTAATGAGTGGCTTATTGATTCTGGAGCATATTTTCATATGGACAAGTATAAATCCATCTTTTCTGCTCCTAATGAATGTAACACCAAGAAAATATTTGTTGGTGATGATATATCTCTTAGTGTTTTAGGGTTTGGAATAGTTTATGTAGATAATGGTCATATCAATGATGTAGTATGTGTCCCAAGTATTTCCTGCAACCTTTTATCAGTGTATCATGTCACTCATTCAAGTGAAGGTAAAACCGTAGAGTTTTCACCCCGCCAAGTTGTAATTAATATTTTAAAAGATCATATGCATGTCCTAGCAACTGGAATTGTTGATGATATTACCAGGTTATACAAGTTTGACAACTTTGGGTCATCATATTTTCCATCAGTTTTTATTGCTCATAGCGATGACTTGAGTGAACTTTGGCATGAGCATTTGGTCATCTAAACTATCGCTCATTGTAGAAACTATGTAATAAACATATGGTGACTGGTCTTCCTCTTGTTTCTTGCAGAGATGTTGTTTGTGTCAGTTGTATTCTCGAAAACCATTATCGGTACATTTTTGACAAATGTACTTCTTGGCACGCATCAACCCCTTTGCATATTGTTCACAGTGATTTGTGTGGTCCATGTTATCATTGGATTTGTAGTTGTGCAAAGCGCAACACAAGATCACCAAATCTTGTGTAACTATAGGAAATCCTACCATTGTCACCTTAGTAAGAAATCCACTTATTTTAGTGATGGATGAGGTCCACCACAAGGGAGGCTTCCCTAGTGACCTCAAGGGATCAAAGTAGCAAGTTTGATAGCCAAGCCTACCACCCCCTCTCTTGATCACGTAAGTCAAAGTCTAAGTCAAAGGAAATAAGAGATAAGGAGATGATTCGAGTACCTGCCCAAAACTAGAACACTTATAGCATATATATGAATATTCAAGTACAAGTATGCAATTAATACCTCTTAAAGACACTAGACAGTGAAAGATGATATGGTTGTTGTAAAATTGTAGCAGCTAACAATGGTACAACAACAATACATAAATTGTAACAACAACAAAAATTATACTTCAGAGTGGCAACAATTTACCATGAACACTTAGCATTTATTCAATAGAACATTTTCCAATCATTAGATGCAATTTATGGGTATGTTAAGCCACTATTAGAGCAATGTATGCAGCAAATTAGTGTATGTTAGTATGGATGTAGAAAAATTTTGCAACAACAGCAAGCATATTAGTGAGCGTAAGTTAGAGTTAGTAAAGTTAGTAGAGAGCTTGAGAGAATGAAAATTGAGAGTTTGTTGAACACTTTCACCACAAGAGAGCTCAAATGATTAGTGACTTAGGGCTATGAAGTCTTTTACAACAACAATACAATATGTTTGGAGATGATAGTGGTAATATCTAAGAGATAGGGTTTGATTAACGTCTTAGTGGATGGTAATCATCATCATAAGGTGCTAGCACATTATGGACTTAGATTTCAATATTTAAAGAGAAAGATTGCTAGAGTGCAAGAACTTTTGGGCTCTAACAACCTTTTCTCCCTTCTTAAGTTCTTGAATTAAGTTAAAATCAAGAGTCTAGAATCAAACTCCTAAACTGCTAGCACTTTAGGGCTTTAGGAGCTTAACCCTAGGTAGGATTTCCTTCACAAATTTATGGATGAAATTGACCTTGTGAGAGGAGGAAGCAGTTATGCTTCTCTCTTAAGGTTTTACCAAGAAAAATCTTCAATATGAACAAGTAAAATTTACCATAAACATTCAATAACATGAAATGAAATTCAAGAAATTTACTTACTTCACCAAGATATGACAAGAATAAACCCTAATTGCCGAAATTTCATCCAAAAATCAGCAAAATCCATCCACAAATGATCCTCCAAAGCAAGTCACATGAGTGTAGAAGAGAGAGAGAGCCAAATAGGGTGAAAGTTTTAGACTTGTCTCCCACAAAGGTGAGAAAGTTGTGATGATAAAATGAGTCTTGACTAGCCATATTTATATGTGAAATCCTAGCCACCAAAGGACTCTAATGAAAAGTCGTGTCTTTACACAAAAGGGCTGACTTCTTTAATTTTCCTTTTTGATTTACAAAAATTGAATTTTACATCAAATAAAACCCTAAAGAGGGTGACATCATGCTCTAGTAGGGTGATGCTAGGCTCATGAGAGACACGTCAAGGCGGAAAAGGTGGTACGTCGGGCCTTCAAAGGCCATATGTCCCTCTCTCAAGTGTCGAGGTCGATGCTACATGCCTCCTCCATCAATCCATCAAGAAATCCATCAAAACCCTAGCCCCTATGTGACGTCATGGGATAGGAAGGTGATGTCTAGGCATAAAAAGACCAATGCTCAGGTGGAGAAGGATGGAATCCCATCCTCTAGCCTTTCCAAGATGCCTCCAATGGAAACGTCCTCCATCATCAAGGTGAAATGCTCATCATCAAATGGTGTGCCAAACATGGGGTCTAGCATCCATCTGGTGGGAAAGGTCCTACAAAGAAATACAAGTACACCCTCTAAGGGTCCACATGTCATATGAATCATTCCAAGTAATCCACATATAATCAGAGAACCACCCAAACATGTGCATCAAACCCCCTTTTTTCAAACTAACAAATGCTCAAAGACCTTGTAAAATTTTCCTAATTTAGGTATGGGAGGGGTGTCAAGGTACCCTATTGGGTTAACCAATCCCCGAGTCAAAGGTGTTTCCTAAGGACAACCTATCTAATTCATGTAGTGAGTGTGAGGTGGATTTGGGGCAATACTTTTGGGCATGGGTTTCTTGACATACAAGGGTTCGTATTGTCTAATTTATGGGTGTCGTTGTAGAAGGTGTGTTTCCCTTCGTCCACAATGAAACATTTTTCCAATCTCTTTTATTTTCATTAATTGATTAAGGTCCAAAAAATTGAGTACTATGTGCAATAGAGCATAAAGAGTATCGCAATGCCACTTAAGGCTAAAAACACACAAAGTGCCATATGTAATGTAAAGTAAGGGACACCGCAAAATGCATTTCCTCAACAAGCATGACATTTGTGATTTCTTTTGCAGGTCCTTCATTTCTTGGAGAAGTGTTTTATTGTTCCCAAGACATGAGGGCGAGCATCTAGAAGCATAATATTGGTTTTTATCTTTTTCCAACTATAAAACTTCTGGGCCTTTATCCCCTTCTTCCCATGAAACGAGGTACAATCCCTTCTTGGGTCAGTGGACCCATAAACCCAGAAGATGAGGAAATGGATGGGAACAAGTGTGGAAAGTAGTAAGTATGAGCGGAAATGGTATGATGGCCCTTCAAGGAACCATCTAGTATCAGCCATTTTCCCAAGGATGACCTACTTACTAGGAAAGAATGATAACCACCAAGGTGAAATTAAGCAAAAGGTATAATTTCCAATTAAATGTTCCATAATCAAGAAATTATTCTTTGCAACATGTTCAAATGCTTCAAATATTAAGGTGACACTTACCATGACACCAGACTTATTACCTCATGCAGCAAGACCTATTGTCTTGTGGGACCAAGATGATGTAGGGGATGTTGATCTGTTGGTGGTGATGAGTGGTGATCGACATGAATAGGATGGACCCTGGAGGTTCTGCTGGTCAATATGACTCTTCGCACTCTATGATTGCTACCTGTGGGCCTCGAGACATGATCTCCTTAGTTACCCCTAAACTGAGGGGGTAATAGCCCACTTTCTTGTCCTTTTTCTTTGGGTGCAAGTATTTATTAACTTTCATTGATAACTTCTCCAGATGCACTTGGTTTTACTTCTTAAAACTTAAGAGCTAAGTTTTTGACAAGTTTTTGGCCTACAGGGCCCTTGTAGAAAAACAATCTAGACATCAACTTCAAAGTTTAAGAACAGATAATGAAGGTGAATATGTGAACAATAAATTTACAAGTTACTACATTGTACAAGGAATTCAAATGCAACATAATGTTCCATATACACCATGGCATAATGGTGTTGCTGAAAGAAATAATTACACATTAAAAGAAATGGATAATTGTATGATCCAATCTAAGGGATTAAATCTTGATTATTGGGAGAAAGCCATCAATTGTGCAAATTACATAGTAAATCGCACTCCCACAAAGGCTCTAAAAAATATAACACCAAAAGAAGCATGGAATAAAATTAATCCAAATGTAAGCCACTTTCATGTATTTGGTAGTGTAACATGGGCTCACATACTTGGTGAGAAAAGAAAATCTTTACAGCGTAAAAGTGAGAAGTGTTTTTTTATTGGATATTCTAAAGATGTCAAAGGTTACATACTTCTTCAACCTCATTCCAATGAAATTATTATTAGAAGAGATGTTAAATTTGATGAAAATTTCTTAGCCTACAATCCTAATTCGGTGTTTGTGCCATCTTCGGCCTGCAATCCATCTTCAACGTTTGTGCCATCTTTTGTTCCTATTATAGTTTCTTCTTCTTCAGATGATGATAGTGAGGATGAAAATCCACCTCTGCCTACTCACCTTCCTTCATATGAGTCCATTGAACATAAACCTTCACCAGCACCATCGCTTCTCAGATGGATTCGTTCAACACGAGAAGTAGTTGGTGATCCTGTTGGTGATCCTTCAAATCAATGTCAGACATGTTCACATTTCTAGCTAGCCTCTTATCTTTTGGCTCAAGTTTCAAATACTCATGATCCAGACACATTTGCAGAAACTTCAGGTCATCTAGATTGGGACACAACAATGAATGAAGAGTATCGCTCTTTAATAGCGAATGATACTTGGGATCTAGTACCTCTTCTGAAAGGAATAAAACTTGTCAGATGTAAATGGGTATATAGAACTAAGTATGAATCAAATGGAAGTGTTGAAAGATATAAGGATCTATTACTTTCCAAAGGATTCTCTCAAGTTGAAGGCATGGACTATAATGAAACCTTTGCCCCCGTAGCCAAAATGAATTCCATCCTCCTTGTTCTAGCCCTTACTGCCTCACATAAATGATAGGTCCATAAGATGGATGTTAAATTTTCCTTCTTGCATGCAGATTTTCAAGAAGAAATCTACATTGAACAACCTCCTAGCTATGTCTAGAATGACTCTAGCCTTCTTTGTCGCCTTAATAAATCACATTATGGTCTTAAGAAAGCTCCTTGAGCTTGATATGCCGAAATGGATAGCATTCTTCTTGACATTGGCTTTTCTAGATGTCATTATAACCCTAATGTCTATACCAACAAATTAGGAAACCATCTCATAATACTTGTTCTTTATCTTGATGATCATATCCTCACTAGTAGTGACCCTAAATTTTTAACCCATGTGAAATCTAGCCTTAAAGAAATTTGAAATGACAGACTTAGGTTATTTGCATTATTTCCTTGGCCTCCAAGTATAGCAAACTAAGGAAGGAATTTTTCTTTCCCGATCTAAGTATGTTTGTGACCTTCTTCGCCACTTTCACATAGATGATTCTAAACCGACCCCTTCTCCCTTCCAATCTAAAGTCAAACTTGTTGCCACTTGTACTACTATTGAAGTCGATGCCACTTTGTATCGCTAGTTAGTTGGTAGCCTACTATATTTGACTCATACCCACCCTAATATTTCCTTTGTTGTTTGTCTTGTTGCCCGGTATATGAAAACATCACATGAAAGCCATTGGAAAGTAGCTAAAAGGATACTTTGGTATGTCTAGGGTACAGTTCATTTTGGGATACATTAAAGTTCAGGGGGGACTCCTTTGTTGGTTAGTTTCACTTACTCGGATTGGGTTCACAACCCTGGTGATAAAAAGGTCTACTGTAGGTTATGTTTTCATCCCTAGTTATGGATGTGTCACTTGGGATTGTAAGAAACAATAGGTTATTTATCTTTCTTCAACAAAAGGAGAGTATCGAGCAACGGTTAATGCAAGTCAAGAAGCCTCGTGGCTTCAACCGATCCTTTAAGAGTTTTACTTCCAACAATATTATTAGACCACCCTTTGGTGCAACATTCAGAGTTTCATCAAGTTTCCAAATATTTGGTTCAATGTCAGCGCAACAAACTCATTGAGCTACACATGCACTTCATCTAAAAGCTCATTCATGATCAAGTTATTGAAGTAGTCTGTTTCCCTACAAAATATCAAGTTGCGAAATTTTTCACAAATTCTCTTCCAGAAGCGAAGTTTTCTAAACTCTGATCTATTTTAGGAGTTCAAGAAGTTGTCATTAAGGGGGGATAGGCTCTAAATCCTCCTTCCTTCTCCTATTATGTCACCTTGTAAATCCTTCAATCCTATCCCAAGTTGTTCTTAAGGGGGGATGTTAGTATATTTAGACACTTAGGAGCTATCTATCAACTTGGTCTAATGTGTCGTTAGGTTAAAGTGTGTTTCTTTAGTATGCATTTGAATTACAACGGCCACCATATGTTCCAGACATAAAGTGATCTGATGGCTCATATTCTCCTCGATCCTAATGGCTACAATGATTTGTGGCTTAATACCCTATTGTTCCATGATCTATAATTAAAGAGCATGGAAGGTCATTTCCCGATGATTGATTGTGAGAAAATATTTGTAATATATTTTATTTTTCATTAATAAATTTCCTCAAGTGGCCATGTTGGTTGGGGTCGTGGATGTGTCACCATACGGGTTACTGAAGGTGTTCATCCTTTGTTGGAATACTTGTGTTGTCAACATTCTAGATCGAATGTAAGGCCAGTTAATTCCTCGATAAATGGGGATGAGTTTAATGTTGTCCGTGATGATTCAAAGGGCAAAGATGATAAGGAATATACTACCAAGTTCAATAGGGGGCGATCTACTTCTCTATGTAATATTATTTATTTAACATGTATCACACCCTTTCTTAAATCCTCTCTGAAACATGTTATATCACACCTTATCTTAAATCATCTCTAAAACATGGTGTATCACACCGTAAAAAAATACCATGTGATACATATCACACCCAAATATAAATCATACACTATATGTATCACATCCAAAAAAAAAATCTCATATCGCATGAAAAATGGTTTTAATGTGATACATCAGAGAGGAATTTTTGACCCAGAATTTCCAAGGCTAGGCGGTATGAATGAGACAAAGCATAAAGTGTATAAAGGAAAAATCTTTGATGAGGTGGACAATAAGAAAAAATGTTTTGTTAGGGGTTCATAAGTTAAAGCATAAAGCGGGGGAACATTAAAACTTATTTACCATGCAAAATACCTTACCTTGTGTACCATATATCACCCTTCAAACATAAAACTTGTGCGGCATGTATTGGACTGTAATACCCATGTTTCCCCCAGTTTGTAAATGTAACTATAACTATCCAAGAGACTATGGAAGACTAGATATGTGTGAATGTTTGATTTGATAAACCTTTTGTTATAAAAGCTCAATGTATGTATTTTCTATTATAAATAGAAAATGGAAAGGTGTTGCATAATTGTTGAAAGGGGGGTTTTCCGGGATAGACCATGTATTCTATGAGAGATATGGTGAGGGGAACCAGAAATGGTTGATATGACCCCCACCAAACCCGTACCTTATTGGATTTAATGACTTAGACTTAGAACAGTCCTCTGACCCAGAAATGAATTACCAATCAGATTGGTAGCTGTAAGAGTCCTCCTCAAGAGTTAATGAGGAGATGGGGTAGAGTACCCATATTCAAGACTTCCAGACCTGACCACAAGCTGGGGATTTAGATCCATGCAATCTTGTTGAGGAAGGCCAGAAAAGAGGTAATTTGTGGGTAGAGGCAGAGGTGCGAGAGAGTAGAGTCGAAAGACTAATCTCCAGAAGAGAAAAAGAGCAGTTACAGCTCTCTGGTTCGTGGAAGAACTGAGAAATAAGCTCGTTATGGGCGCAAGAAGTTGTGGGAAATGTTTTCGGTTCAAGCTAATAAACGAGGCTGACGAGTGACTATGGAAGTACTTGTGCAGACCCCCTTTCTTGGTACAAAGAAAACCGATTTCCAACATCTCGTGGGAGGAGGAGAGTAACCTCCGTCCCTAACTGTCATTTAGCAAGAATAAAGAATCTCTCTCAGAGCATCGTGGTCTAGCTCGGGGGTGGAAAACAGTAAATCCGTTGGGAGTGGTTGTGTCTATGGTTGGGTGGAATCAGGCACCCCTACACAGCAGTTGCTTCACAAACTCCAGTTTTCTAATAAGTACTTTCATACTCTATGTGTTGAAATGGAAATGGTGATTGAATATATTTATATGTTTATGACTAAGTCCTGTGTTAAATGGTTAAGGTAGATATATGTATTATCTCTATGTGAACTTATGCCTTTGAATGGTTGTTTTCTTGCCTTAGCTTACCAATTAGAGAGTTGTGGAACGTAAGTCTGCAACAGGGTCGGGGTAGGATTTACTGGAATGTTTAAGTCATGTCGATCTCTGGAATCTACCTTCGCGGGAATTCCAAGTTCAAACCCTGTGGAAGGAGGGTGCCTCCATTAGAATCTTCACCTGTGTGACCAAGGGCTCAAGCCCATGTCCTTAACCCATTTAYGGCTAAAGGAATTAGTGCATAGCCCATAAGAGTTTTCAAAGGACCCATGTGACCAAGGTCTGGGAACCCTATGCTAGGCCCGAAAAGAGCTGAGCCTTTCTGGATTTGGAACTCTGGGAGTTCAAAGTTCCGGATAGTTTCGACCTTACCATTTGTAAACAAGCCAAAGGAAACTGATAGTTACAGTTGCCCATTAAGGTTGACTGGCACCTCGCAGTCTCCCTAACCGGGGAAGATATACCTGCCCCATCGTTAAACCTTGATCCATTTACCCATCACGAAGTAACGCGAGCTACCGATTCGAGGGTGTTCGGGAGTCCCCTTGGCCGTTGGATTTACACTGAGATAACTTCGGTGAAGTCCTACTTTGGGAGAATAGGGATGTTAAAGCACCAAACTCCCCAAACACCGAAGTTACGAAGTGATGAGATTCGTGGATTTGGGGAGTCCATTAAGAACCCCTCTTAACCGTCTGATTAAATAGTGGAGGGAACCATGTATGGTACTTCGGCGGAGTCCTTCTTCGAGAGAATGGAGCGGCCATAATGTCAAAACCCCCGAAGGTCAAAGTTATGAAGTGATGAGGACCATAGATCTAGGGACCCTTTAGGATCTCCCCTGACCGTTAGATATAAACCATTGTCAGCTCGACGCTGACCACTCAGGGGAAAAGGAGGAAGTCACACCGTGGATTCCCTGAACGCCAAAGTTACGAAGTAATGGAAGCCATCGATTCAGGGGTTACGTGGACATACCTTGACTGTGAGATCGAAATTCTTGGAAAGCTACCAGTCTGGTGTGATGTAGCACGCTAACATTACCCAGGGTGATGTGGACCCACGTTTGACAGGCCACGTGTCTCCTAGATTCATAAATTTCACATGCCTTATGTGCCCATTAACATGTGACACATGTCACCCACTGTAGGTTCGACATGTCATCTCTTCCTTGCCATGTGTCAAACCTGGCCATTACCTGTTTGGTTCATTTGGCGGGAGGAGTATTCGATACCCACCTATACTTGCCTCTACATCTAGTACGTCACCATATGCGAGGGTGGACCCTTAGGGAGTCTGGGATTTCGAGACTCCGGAGATTTAGGGTGCAGCATCGAGGATAAGCTGAAAGGCCCAAAGGTCGAAGCCACATGGCAAGATTTCAGGTTCTTTCGGGATTTTAGGAATTCTATACTCCAGAGGATAGGCGTGCAGAAAGGGGAAGGGACGATTAGCGTCGAATGTTGAACTTCCCTCTAGCTCATGCGTTAAATGAAGACCATGTCCCACTATTGGATTGGACGATGGATGAATATTCCTCGTGGATGTAGGAACTTGGGGATGGTACTAATAAGGTGGAGCCACAAGGCCCTCAGCTAATAATTCCTAAAGAACTTGGGGAGGCCATATCTTGCAAACCAAAGGTCGTATTAGAGCCCAATAATAGTCGTTAGAAAGCTACAAGCAAGTAGAAGAGAATGAATACCTTGGAGAGATGATTCAAGATGATTAGAGTAAGAAAAATTTTGATGCCCCAACCCTAAAAAGGGTACTTAGGGGTCGGGTGTGTTACATGGACCTCATCCAAAATCTTGTGCAATACCATGTTGCATACAAAACAAAATCTTGTGTGATACCATGTCGCACCTAAAAAATTTACATATGGTACACACAATGTCGTACCTCCACAAAAATCATTTGAGTGCAATACATGCCATGTAGCACCTCCAGTAAAATCATGTAAGTGCAATACACAAAAGTTTCCTAGGTTTAAAAGGCATATTGCACCAGAAGTTAACATAGGCACAACGCAACATATAAGGTGGAACACATGTTGGTATTATTAGCATAACTTTTGACCCCAAACTCCGTTTTGCAAGCTCCTTATACCATTGTAAAGGTCGTGTGGGGATATTAAACTTATCTAGTATAAGTTTCATGAACTTCTTTACCATTTGTTCAATATTTCCAAATTTTAATACAAGCACACTATCAATATCCTAGAAATGTAATAACACAACATTTCAATGAAGGTGTCCACAAAATCATTGTCAAAGGGACCAAAGATCAAATGCGGGGAAGTAGACTTGAATTCCTTACCAAGTTTCCAATTGAGTTCTTTATGCATTTTTTTTAAGTATGATTTGAAGTTATGTATATTTGCAACTCATGTATGTTGTGGTAATGGCATGCAGGTACTAATACTGAAGAAAAAAACATCATACATTTTAATCTGAAGACATTATGTATGAAGGAGTGGACAATAGAAACGCAGATGCTAAAAATCATGGTGAGGAGGACCCAACAATATATAGTAGTGGCTCTGCAATTATTATCTACATAAAAGGATG
This sequence comes from Picea sitchensis, assembly GCA_010110895.2. NCBI lineage: Eukaryota > Viridiplantae > Streptophyta > Pinopsida > Pinales > Pinaceae > Picea > Picea sitchensis. Next base: position 321,985 of record SNQJ01S0004202.1, read on the forward strand.
AAATACCAGCAAATGAACAATGCTTAGATGTGAAACCAAAATAACAAGTAATGAAGATCTGTAGTACAAAGCTAGAGTAGTGGAAGATTGCATAAATCTATTGAAGCACATCTAACACCTTTGAAAGGAATTTTTACATTTGAAAGGAAATTTGGCAATCAACTAATGTTTTGTAAGGGGAAATGAGAGCCTATTAGATTGACGATACCACAATATCATAAGCCTCCAAACTTATGTACCAAGACTTTGTGATTGCAAATTTGTACCACTTTTATCCAAGAATCAAGCTCAAATGGAAAAAGTATATATTTAAAGGTGTGGATTCTCCTTATATGCAAGTTTCGAGTAAAGAAGAAAGGATACCTATGGTGTGCAAGTCATTGATTATATTGTATGAGGTGAACTAGTGTCAAAAGCCATGTTGGCCTACAAGCACTAAAGGACAAAAGTTTGCAAGTGGAAGGCCAAGACTCAAGAAGGTAGAAGGCCAATAATCAAGAGGAAAATTAATAAATAGAGTCATTGTATTGAAGGAAGGGGCTTTTGGCTATTGGAATTTTCATGTACTACTACCAAAACTTATAATGAGGAGAAGCCATTTTTGGCCAAGCCATTTTTGGCCAAGCCATTTTCTAAAGAATTTTATTTCTTATGTGTACCTATTGTGGACTATTTTATTGCTTTTACTTGACACGGGGGTTGTGTAAGAATGTATCTCACACTGTCGACTTTCTTTTGTGTATTTGTTTCTTTCTTACTTCTATTTTATCAAAATATTTGTCTGAATCTATGGGGATAGGACTATAGATGATTGTTTCAATGTTAGACTATTCTAGGTTTGCAGTTATTTACTCATATTCTTGTCTTTAGTCTCAATGAACTATTTCTTGAGTTATTAATAGGAGCATGCACGGTTCTGTGCTCGCTTCCTGGTTACTTTAGTCATGTTTGGACACATGCATTTGCATCTTAGATTAGCTGCATCTCATTCTTAAGTTTAGAAACCATCAACAATGGATCGAGCTGCAACTATTAAACCTCAAAATCAAAAATGGCTAATGATGCATAAGATTTTTGGATATAAACTATGTATTATATTTCAAAATGTTCAACATTTCAGGTGGAAATCATCACGGACAAATAAAGCTTCAAATAGTAATGGAAAAGAGTGTTGGGTTGAAATTTATAGGGTAAAATCAAAGGTTAATCGTTGTAAAAAACCATTGAGAAAAAGGATTAAAAATATAAATATATAATCCATTGAGAAAAGGGGGGATTAAATATTAAAGTAACATTAGGGAATAAATAAATTATTGATTAATAGTTAACACCATAATAGAAAAATAAAATAGGACACGAAGGACTAATTGAAAATAATTTTTCATTTGATAATATTAAAATTCAAAAATGAAATGAAAGGCCAAGTCAAAGGGGGGAAGAAGAGGAGGGGGTAGAAGGAGTATTGTAAAACAAATAAAAGAGAGCCAAGAAATAAGGAAAGGGATTAATGACCACGGTAATGAATGGTAGGCTTCCAAGATTGGTTAAGCTTGTAGCCATCATCCCGATTAAAATTATTGGGATGAAGTTTTCAATTTCCAAGGCTTCATGGATGATGCAAGAGGAATGGTGGGGGAAGAGGAAAGAATTTTAGTTTGGTTAAATAAAATGAGATGTTTAGAATTGGAGTGTTCATTGATACTTGACTTAGAAATTCAGTTGTGGAGTGTGTCAGTTATATGTTCTTTTAGATGGGATTTGAAGGATCTACCAATTTGACCTATGTGCAATTTGCCACAAAACCAAGGAATATGGTAGACTCCTTGGCCAAGCATGGGGTTTGATTTATCTTTGGCATTTATAAATAATTATTTTAGGGTTTTATAAGGTTTAAACAAAGTTTTAATATTCTTTTTGGCCAATATATTAGAGATATGATCTGCAGTACCCTAGATGTAGGGAAGTGAAATGAGAGACAGAGGAGGAGAAGAGGAAGGTTAGTTTTTAGGTTTGGAATTGGAGTTAATGTGGCAGGTTGAGAAAAATGCCTTGTTGATTTGGGAGATTGAATAACCATTGGCTATAAGGGCCTTTGTAACAAGTGATTTTTCTTTTTCAATGAATTGAGGCACAGAGTTTTGAATGGCTCGAGTTACTAAAGTTTTTAAAATGGCATCTTTCTACACAGGGTGATGATGATATTGGGCATGGAGGTACTAGTATGTGTGAGTATTTTTCCTATAAACTTAATGGGTAAGGGTACCATTCAGAAGCCGAGTAATGAGAACATCCAAAAGGGGAAAATAATTTTCCTTTTGGATTTCCACGGTGAATTGGATAAAGGGCGAGATACTTTTAAGATGATTTAAGAAAGAGGTCAAAGATGGATTGCCATGAGGCCAAACAACGAAAGTATCATCGACAAATCGAAACCAACATTTAGGCTTTAGATGAACATTGTTTAAGGCCAAGGTTTCGAAATGTTCCATAAAAATATTGGCAACCATTGGGGATAAGGAAGATCGCGTGGTTACACATTTTGTTTGTTCATGACTATTATATCCTTATTTTCCACCTTAGAGTCTCATGGAGGACATATAGTTGATATCATGCTAAGACACACAATTTTTTTGAGTTTCTAGTCAGTTTTTTAGGACAATTTCTACTGAAACCATTGTTAGGGCACGATCGGTCATTGTTGAACAATTTTTCAACCTACGACCAGTCACTAACTGCATTACTATTGGCCCACGACTGCTTATGCAGCTATTGGTTTTACTTATGGGTTGACCCAGGTTCTGACTACAGGATTACCAACTTCCCTTCAACCATCGGCCCTTCTACATACCAGAAGGCAACACATCGCACAGAGTGCATTGTGCAGTCTCACCCAATATGGCTTCTATGGGTGGCCACAAGACTCAGATATCTGCAACCTTGGGATGGGATGTGTTTCTCTCTCAGAGGCATTAGATCCACTCAACTACTAACCCTCAAATACCCATATATTATGCTAACTCTAACTCTTATAAACTACATAGTATATGACCAACAGACTTCAATAACCATTATAACTGCATGTATTCCATGATAAATATTCATCTACTATAGCATAAGCTTCATATCTACATGCTAATTATAACCTTCATTTTACTAGAGCTATTCTGCAGATTCCATTAGTTCATTCTTAGTGCATAGTGTTATTTCCTTTATCATTTAACATGTTCATCATAAACTTACTAAAGTAAATACAATCAAAAACACTACATACATTCACTCAAAACACAGATATACCGTGGTTCACCCTCCTTGGGGATACATCCACAAAGATTTGTCACTGTTGGGACTCAGAAATGTCGTATTTTCATCCACCTTTCCCTTCACTATTCCTTACATTTCATCGCCCCATTAAACCTTCGTCATACCATTTTCATAGATACATTTAGGTTTCACATTATTATTTTCCACTTTATTCATTTTATTATTAAAAGTGAATTTATGATTAAATATTAGAAAATATACATGTTTTCATATATATCTCAATTATGTGTGAGCTTTGTAATGTGTAGGAATATGTGGATGATTAATTCAAAGAGACTTCTCGAATAT
>SNQJ01S0004203.1:7900-21725 GCA_010110895.2 Picea sitchensis
ATTTCTTCACCTTCATCAAGAGTCCAAGTAGGATTTTCTAGAGGCTTATTTGGTCTAGAAGTTCCCTTTTTGGGTGGCATGTTGGCCAAGTATCACTTTTGAACCTTGATTTTGAGGTGGTTCTGCTAGACAATATTTCTTCTATTGTATCTCCCAAGTTTCAACCCTTCTGGGTATGAAACTTTCTTTTATGTATTTCTCTGATATTTCTTCTCTGCAATGCAACAAGTCTGATCAAAATTGGATGTGCCAAGTGGAATTTATGGTAACTTCCCCACAACTTGTCGATTTTTGGCCTTTCCAAGAGATCTCACTTGTATAGTGTTCCCCACACAAAATAATTGTATAAAATTCTGAAACTCGCACCCGAAATACTAAAGACTGTCCACAATCCAATGAAACTAGTCCCACACAATTTGGATACTCTAGGAAGAAGTTATGATTGTTTTACCTATAACACCTTCTTGAGACTAGTCAATAGGACTAGTCAGATACCCTATATTACACAGGGTGTATATACAAATTTAAGATGAACCAGAAGCTAAAATTTTTACCAAAGATACCTTACTAATTTCTGTAAATATCCTCTAGAGCTCAGGGTTTGAAACGTTACATAAAACAATTTATAGCGAAAATTCCGCAATGACTCAGTTCAGGACGATTCTGGAACCCCATCTTGTATAGGCTATATATTTGAACTTATAAGGCCTCAGGAGATGAATTTTGAACCTAATAGACCTTGATCCGTCTACTAAATATCTTCCAAGCCAATCCTTCTGAAACATTGTAGAAAAAAATTTATAGCGAAAATGCCAAGGTGTCTCAAATGTAGCAGCGAAACCCCAAGACCTTGAGCTCTGATACCATATGTTAAGAACCAAATATCAATATAGCATAGAAAATCCTCAGAAAAAGTACTCAAGGCCTTGAAAAAGAGAGAATTTCAGATAATAATCCTCTTCGAGGGGGAAACCTCGTTTTACCCCACATAAATGTTCATGTACAAGATGATTCAAAATGAAAATGTCTGCTTGGTATATATAGGAGACTAGGAGGTATAATTACAACTAATGGCCTAAAGCCAACATAAATAAAATAACATTACTAATATAATATTCCCCAATTAAGGGGTAATGAGCCAATATTAGGGCTTAACACCCTAGCGAACCGGCTCTCCAACCATCTCCGCCTCACATAAGCTACACTATCAAAATAAAAAAACATAAATGCACAAACATACGTCTCTAGTCCCATACCTCTCCAAGAGGAAACTCCATGTCTTGGTCATGCCGAAAATCCATCGCACCATATGGGTACTGGAGTATAACCTGTGGCATGTGATGCCAAAGACATGCCATCGTGGCTATAAAGTGTTGGCCACCCTCTCTCCATCCATGACGTGCCAAAATATGAGCCCACCGCATCAAACGCGGCTCATGCAATAGAAAAATCCTCAGGCGCAACATGGACACCCTCTCTAGAAACCATGCCACCAGGATAGTTCCAAAGGAAAAATCATCGGAGTCAGTGGTATGACATCAATGAATATTCCCCATCATCCTGGCATGCAACATGAACCCCGAGGAAAAACATTCCCCATATAGGACTCTCTCTACAATCCTCAGCTGACCACCAGTGATCCGTTGAGTAGCCAAGGATCCATAGATCCGCACAACCATGGTCGTGATGCACTTATGAAAGAGATTGTCTATCTCCTCAATATAGATAAACGAACCCGACATCGGGTTCGACCACGAGCAGTAGCGTCATACAAATTCTATCAGCCTCACATCCCCCAACAATTAGGGATCAACAGGCAGGGCCATTCCCCAAAAGGGTAGCCCCGTCAAAAAATATACTTCCTCAATAGCTGAGAGTTCCAACTGTTGTCCCCTCACAATGAAACACTGCAGGTCAGCGCTCCACATAGATATCAGATACTGAAGCAGGTAATCCTACGATCGTATCAGTGGGTAGTAGAAGAATTTGAGAAACCCACAGGCTGTCAAGTGTCTTCGAACACCAGGATCCTCTCTCACTGCCTCTCGGAGGTCCTCCGAGTCTCACTCCCTCCAATGGATTTGCATGATAACTATCCTCTCAGAAATTGATCACCTGCATTCACACTGAAACACTTGGTCAACACTCATCATTCATCACAACTATCAAACAATTCAAACTTTCAAAAACCCTTAGCTTTGCCTCCAGTGCATGACTTTCACCCCCATAGGTGTGCACATATGCGCGCATGTTCTTCGCACAGATGTGCATTAATATTGGAGAAACATTCGTACATCAATGTGCAACTGTTACGCCCACAGGTGCGCACACATATGCACCTGTTCTCTATACATCTGCACACTAATGCACAACTGTATGAGAAATAGCTATGCATTGTGCACAACCTTTTGAGAAACAGTTGTGCACAGTGCATAGATGTAATTCTCAGAGGCACTCATCTCATGTGAACCTATTTTTTCCACCCACATGCCCCTATGGGATCTTGTGTCTATAACAACCACACATCATGCGTGCGATATGGAATTGTACCCATGTATCTAAGCGTGGGTATCCTTCCTTCTCCCGTGCATTAGTGGGTCCACCCCTAAACCTACCCTAGTACGGCCATATGTACGATCCCTACCTAAAATCTAGAAAATATATACTGTGCAAGAGGATGGGACCACCAACCTGACTCTCGCAGCTCTTGCAATGGTCGGCTCGAGCTTCCGTAATCTACAAAAATCCTCCAAATACTCTCGTCAATTTACTATAGAAGCGGGTACAAATGAGGTGGCATTGTGGGCCCACCAACCATATATAGTCCATTTTTCCAAACTTCCACGCTTAGTTACAGGAGCCCAGAGCCTCTGTTTATATATATGTCTTCAGCAATGGGATCACAGTCTCACCATCTACACAGTCACATTCCCTGGGTCACCATCTAAACTTGGCCTCGAGGGATCATTTTTCTCACGTCATGTTCAAGTATGAATGCTCACATTCAAAATTATCAAATAATTTGTTATATGTCCTTTATCTTCAGATATTGTTCACGTTAGGTATTTGGTTTTCATGTGTGCAAGTCCTTGGTCATCACAAGCAGTGTAACCCCTTCAGGTATATGTTCGACACTGACATGTAATCATTCCCTCTGAATACCAATTCCATCTCCCAATCACACCCTCCGAAATTCACCTTTAGGGTCCCAACATCCGGCTTGACAATACAGTCACCTTTGTTGCATTTTGGTACTATCACCCAGTAGCACTCTCCCCTACATGAGTTTTTCCATTCATAGTTCCCCTTGGAAATTTGACACTCATGTTTCCTTCACCCCCTAGGGATGGGAGTCTCTATAGTCTCACGCACTTCCGAGAATAAGCCACATACTTCTTCTCATCATGTTTATTTCTTTCCCAATGGAGTCCCAGGTTATCTCCTCATGGTTGTATTTGACTACACCTCCACAGTATCATTAACCCTCCATTTCATCCACAATGGGTTTTCCCATCTGCAGATTGTCCTCCATTCATTTCCCACATACAAAAACCCACCCATGGGGCCCCCACCCTCCACAAGGTCTCTTTGCAACTTGTGCCCTCACAGGCCAGGCCATGTTGAACCGCGGCACTCGTTTCTATATCTGTACACTCATCCAAAATTATTCTTTATTTATTTGGTAATTGTAAAAATCCTTTCTTTTCAACATTTACTTAGCTTTTTGTCATCACCCTTGACGACCTTATTTTTATAGAAACACAACCCATGTTGCCTTTGGTTGGGGGAATCCACTCTCCTTTTCTCATTGTGACATCCTTCATAAACCCTGAGTATCCTAAAATCCATGTACCCTTGATCTCTGAGTTTGTCCACTTTGTCACACCTATGGCACAATTTAACCCCATGTCTAGTCATCCCCCTGACACTAGATACAGTTTTATGGTTGTTTCCAATCATCCTTCAAACATACCCCTAGCCAAGGGTAGTCTTGAGTCTCACCGCATCTTGAATTCGTTCATGTTACCTATCAGTTCCTGATCTTATCTCATGGATTTCATGAATCCCTTTGCTTCTTGGTGTCACGTCTCCCTTTTTGTCAACATCAACGTAGTTTCTAGAAGGGCAAGAGTATCTTGACTCTCATTACCTTTACAATGAGGAGACTTGGACGACACAGAGAGAACCATCATTTTTGAATGATTCCGTTGACTCCCATAACATTTGACTTCAACAAGATCTCATGTTACGATGGGTCTTACTATGTGACTGTTGCAGTTGTTTTTATACCAGCTGATGACCTCTAAATTTTTTAGGCCATGAATGCCTACGATTCATCGACACTTCTTATAGGCGTCCTTACCTACTTTCAGAGTATGATCACCATTCATAATTATCATCTGTCGTTATCAAATTTCTCCGGAGGGTGCTACAGTTATCTACATCAACATACAACTTTAGTTACTGTCCTACATTTTGAGTTACATGACACGAGCATGGGGCATGCTTGCCTCATTTGTATAAAGATTTTATTTTTTCTCCCTAGAGAAAAGTTTGGGTCCTACAGTTTCCCCTCTCCCTCCTACAGATCACTCTTGCAGTTCCCCTCATCACCATTCATTACAATGGAACTCTCAGTAGAAGAAACATTGATGTATTTCGAATATATGTATGCTCCTAACCTCACACATTAGGGGGCATATGTTATCACTGAAATTTCGTTCACAACATTGCACACAAATGGTTACATAAATACAACAATTCCGAACAACTATTAGTTTACCTGCAACACCAAAATGCATTTCCAAAAGGAAAAAACTATACAATTGGGGAAAAAATGGCATGCTCTAACTCACTAAAGGAAGCGCACACACAGTGCACGAGCCAAAGAATCTTATAGAGCACACAATCTGTCATATGCGTGACTGTGTATGAGAAAATCTGCGCACTCTTGTGAACGACACATTTATGATTCTTGTGAGCCCCTCAACCACTTATGGACTAGCTCCCAACTTGATTTTACTATCATATCTGAGCTAAATCCGAATGGGGGGTTGGTCAAGGACCATAGGGTGCCCTAAAGGGCCCCTTGTTAACACTAAGAACGAGTTGAATATTTCCTTGAAGAAATGTTATAAATGGAGGCCATGGGTGCACTAAGAAATTAATATTTTCATAGTATTTTTATGTTGCCTCAAGTCTCCCTTGAGAATCCTCTTTTCTCCTTGGAGCATTCTAGCAACATTCCAATAGGCCATTCCACTCACCTCTTGAGGGAACAAGCATTGATTTCTTCATTATTTTATTTATTTTCTACCATTGTAAGAAGATCTCTCCATTTGGGGACTCACGAGCCCTCCCATGGAGGAAGAGGAGACTCAGAAGTCCTCATTTCTCTATGGTGTTTTTCCAACTAATATAGTTATCCATTGGTGGCATAATCTTGGTCATTGGTTTATTGTTTATGGTTCTAAAAGTTTCTTATGCATTCTAGTTTTATTTCCGTAGTTGTTTTTAGTTTGTTTACCCATTTATTTCATGTGCTTGGTTTGTTTAACTCATGCACTAACCTCTGTCTTGTCTAGCAAGCCCAGCTAGGCATGCAAGTGCCCATTTTTTGCTCACCCAAGTGAGAAAACGGACACAACACAAGGACCATGTGACTACACTACCCACAATTTCCCAACACAATGTTCTTGAAAATCGACCTTGCATTCTGAAATTGAACTATGCCTCATTGAGAAAAACCGTAGTGTTGGAGAACCTCCAACAAATGGTTTTCCGGTCAACGAAATGACAACAGATGGGCCCCACTCACTAAATATCGATGCTTCGGATGCAATTCAACCGACGGTTTGTCCATCTAAGTCTCGGTTTGAGTCTTACCATGATTTGCATCTCACTTCCTCAAGCCATTCAAGGACATGGCAAGGCACAACAATGCAATGTCTTGGTATAGGTCTAGGTATAGGTATGGAAATGCAAGGAAAGAAAAACAAAGGCAAGGAAAGACATGAAAAGGCTAAGCAAAGATAGGCATGGCAAGGAAAGGAAATATCTAGGTCTAGGTAAATCCTATTAATTATAATAATCCATGTTTCACAACTATGAAAATACCTTACATATATGAATAAGGAGAGTTTATTATATGACAGTGAAATTTGCATGAAAGTATTTTTATCTAAGATATATGGGATAACAATTTGTAGAATTAAATTCTTAATGAATCCTTTGATTGCAAGTTTTACATATTTAAGTTGTTCAATTAGTACAAGCATTATTGTTTTTATGAAAAAAATAAGGGATGATACATGAATGCCATTATTTTTTTATTAAATTAACTTAATGAATTCCTTGGCATGCCATGCCATGCCTTGACTTTCCTTGCCTTTCCAAGCCATGACATGGCATGGCATGGAAAGGAAAGGCATGTCTTGGAAAGGAAAGGCAAGGCAAGGCATGGAATGGCATAACATGACAAGTGAAGCCAAGTGAAGGAAAGGAAAGTCATGGAATGGAAACGCAAGGCAAGGAAAGGCATGGAATGAAAAGGCAAGGCATGGCAAGGTATGGAAAAGAAAGGCATGGCATGGCATGGCATGGAAAGGAAGGACAAGGCATGTCATGGCATGGCAAGGCAAGGCATGACTTGGAAAGACAAGGAAATACATGGAAAGGCAAGGAAAGGCATGGAATGACATGGGAAGGTAAGGAATAGCATGGCATGGCATGAAAAGTGAAGGTAAGGCAAGGCAAGGCAAGGCAAGGAATGGAATGCCATGGCAAGGAAAGAGAATGCATGGCATGGCATGGAAAGGAAAGGAAAGGCATGACATGGCATGGAAAGGCATGGAATGGCTTGGAATTTACTTTGATTGTCTTTCCATGCCACGCCATGGCTTGCCATGCCATGCCTTTCCTTGTCTTGCCATGCCTTGGATTACCTTTCCAATCCATTCCTTGCCTTGGCATGCCATGCCATGCCTTTCCTTGGCATTCCATGTATTTCCTTGGGATTCCTTGCCTTGTCATGCCTTGTTTTTCCATGCCATGTCATGCCTTTCCTTTTCATGCCATGCCATTCCTTGTCATGCCATGCCATGCCTTGCCTTGGCATTCCATGCATTTCCTTGGGATTCCTTGCCTTTCCATGCCTTGCCTTTCCATTCCATGTCATGCCTTTCCTTGGCATGCCATGCCATGCCATGCCTTGCCTTGCCATGCCATGCCATGGAATGGTAAGGGAAGGCATGGTGTGTCAAGGCAAGGTAAGTCATGGAAAGGAAAGGAAATGCATGGCATGGCATGACATGTAAAGGAAAGGCATGGAATGGAAACTGAAGACAAGGCAAGTCATGGCATGGGAAGGCAAGGCATGACAAGGAAAGGAATATTATGGCATGGAAAGTCAAGGCATCAAAAACCATGGAAAGGAAAAGCATGATATGGAATGGCATGGAAAGGAATGGAAAGACATGCTTTGGAAAGGCAAGGCAAGGCATGGCATGCCATGGAAAGGCAAGGAAAGGCATGGCATGGAAAGGAAAGGCATGGGAAGGCAAGGCAAGGCAAGGCATAGCAAGGCATGGCATGGAAAGGAAAGGAAAATCATGGAATGGCATGGTAAGGCAATGCAAGAAAAGGAATGACATGGCATGGCATGGAAAGTGAACACAAGGCAAGGCATGGCATGGAAATTCAAGGCATGACATGGCATGGAAAGGAAAGGAATGGATTGGCAAGGCAAGACAAAGAAATATGTAGGTGTAGGTCATTGATTTACCTAGTAAGTGCTATTTCTAAGTCATTGATGGTTATTTATTGAATGTACTAAACAAATGTTTTATCAAAGTGGTGATATTGCATATTTTCTTGTATTCTTCTTGAATTAACATTGTCTTAAAAACCTCAATTTTTTGGTTAGATTAGGAATTACCCTCGATTTCTAGCATTTTTATCTTGACGTCTAGGGTTTAATTGTCATCTTTCACCCTTAGAATACACCTTGACACCTTTTATTACATTTATGTAATAATTTTCATCTCTTTAGGGCTTGATGTCTTGAATATTCTAGGGTTTTTATGTTCCATCTTCCATTTTAGCAAGCATTTGTTATGTAAACCCTATTTTAGGCTTGCATTTCCAACCCCATTTCATTGCATGATTAGTTGTTTTAAGGGTTGTTATATTTGTCCTATTGTAACTTAGTTAATATCATTTATTGGCTTGGTGAGGCATGGAAATGGCATGGAATGACAATGTGATGCAATGGCAATGGCATCACAATGTGATGCAATGGCATGGCAATGACATGGCATGACATGTCTTGGAATGGCATGGAAAGGCATGGAAATGGCGTAGAAATGGCATGAAAATGGAATGTAATGGAATGGCATGGCATGGAATGGAATGGAATGACATGTAATGGATTGGCATGGAATGGCATGCCATGGCATGGAATGGCATGGAATGGCATGTAATGGCATGGAATGGCTTGGAAATCCATGTCAATGGCATGGAAATGGCATGACATGGCAAGGCATGGCAATGTCATAGAAATGGAAATGTCATGGCATGTCAAGGAAAGGAAAGAAAATGGAATGGAAAGGAAATGCAATAGAAAGAATGACATGGCATGGCATGGCAAGTGAATGCATGGAAATGACATAGCAATGGAAATGACATGGCATGTCAAGGAAAGGAAAGGCAATGGAATGGAAAGGAAATGCAATAAAAGGGATGAGATGGCATGGAATGTAAAGTGAAGGCAAGGAAAAGCACGCCATGGAAATGAAATTCATGGCATGGCATGGAAAGGGAAGGAAAGGCAAGGAAAGGTCTAGGTCTAGGTCTAGGCTTAGGTGATTATTTCAAGTTTTGTCGAAGGTTATTTCTTGAATGTATTAAAGTGGTGATATTACATGTTATATTGTATTCTTCTTGAGTTAACATTGTCTTGAAACCCTCAATTTTGTGATTTGATTAGGACTTACCCTCAATTTCCATCCTTGTTAGCTTGAAGTCTAGGGCTTAGTTGTCATATTTCACCCTTAGAATACACCTTGACACCTTTTATTATATTTATGTCATGTTTTTTAGCCCTTTAGGAATTGATGTCTTGAATATTCTAGGGATGTTATGTGCCATCTTGGATTTCAAAAAGAATTTGTTATCTAAACCCTAGTTTAGTCTTGCATTTTCAGCCCCCTTTCATTTAATGATTACTTGTTTTAAGGGATGTTATATTTTTCCTATTGTAACTTAGTTAATACAATTTATTGGCTTGATGAGGCATGTAAATGGCATCGCAATGACATGACATGGCATGAAAATGAGATTCAATGGCAGTGGGATGCAATGACATGGCATAACAAGGCATGGAAATGGAATGGAATGACTTGGAAAAGAATGGAAATGGCATGAAAAGTGAAGGAAAGGCAAGGAATGACATGGAAACGAAAGGCATGGCATAGCATGGCAAGGCAAGGCATGGCTTGGAAAGGAAAGGAAAGGCAAGGTCTAGGTCTAGGTCATTTTTTCAAGTTTCATGGATGGTTATTTATTGAATGTATTAAATAAAATGTTTTATCAAAGTGGTGATATTGCATGTTATCTTGTATTTTTATTGAATTAACCTTGTATTGAAACCATCAATTATGTGGTTAGATTAGGACTTACCCTCAATTTCCATCCCTTTTATCTTGACATATAGGGTTTAGTTGTCATATTTCACCCTTAGAATACACCTTGACACCTTTTATTATATTTCTATCATATTTTTCATCCCTTTAGGGATTTATTTATTGAATATTCTAGGGTTGTTATGTGTCATCTTGCATTTCAACAAGAATGTTTTTTCTAAACCCTAGTTTAGGCTTGCATTTTCAGCCCCCTTTAATTTAATCATTACTTGTTTTAAGGGTTGTTATATTTTTCCTGTTTTGACTTGGTTAATATCGTTTATTGGCTTTTCCAGGCATGGAAATGGCATGGAAATGGCATGGCATGACAATGGGATTTAATGGGATGCAATGGCAATGGAATGACAATGGGATGCAATGGCATGGCATGAAAAGGAATGGAAATGGCATGGCATGTCATGGATTGGATTGGAAAATCATGGCAATGGCATGAAAATAGAATGGCATGGTAAGGCATGGAAATGGTGTGGCAATGGAATGGCTTGGAAAGGCATGGAATGTAAACAAATGGAAATGGTGTTGTTACGAGGAAAATCTCTATATGTCTAAGGTAAACCACAATAGATGGATATGACTGCATAAATCAACTCTATCCCAAAAACATGCTATATAAACTAATGTGCAAGCGATATAAGATAGGGACCTACCTTGTCCAGATGTTTGATGATGTCTAGCATTGAGCACTTTGACCCAAAGATTTATACCTGCAACAAGTTCTCAACAAACAAGAAGAGCAAGCATATACTGATAATATAAAAGGTTAGCACATTAGATAGCATAATCCATTAATATACAAAACAAACATGCCCATGGATAATAACTCATATGTTTGCAAAATATCAATTGGAGAGGAAGAGAGTGTTTCTATTAATAAAAGATCAGCAGAAGTGAAAATATTACAGACTTCCATGTCAGCACGGTTCGGAACCGAGAAACCAATTTCCTTCTAGATGGGCCTCCACCACTTCAATCCTCCACCAAAGGCAAGCTCATAGAAGGGAGACAATGAGGTTCTCCATCAATAAGGGAAGAGATGGGGGGATGAACACTATGTTCAGACTTAAAGGACAAAGGGATCCAGACTCAATATGAAGTAATAATTTCTCCAGAGTAACTTTGCTCTCAAAGTTGAATTATTTCTTCTCCTTTTCCATAGCTCAGAATTGGCCTCTTTATAGCCTTCAAAATGAAACTGAAGGGACGATTTAGAATGTTTCCAGTATATGGAAGGCCAAAGATCAGAGATCGCCTATCGTGACATGGAAACTTGACATTTAATTTTGATTTTCTGGCACAAATTCGGATGTACGCGGGCTATAGTGGAGCAGCCTGCATATATGCTTGTTGTATAAGGTGCAAGATGTGTACAAGTGGAAAAATGTGTATTTATTTCTTTTGATTTTATCAACATGGAAGATAAGTCTGCATAGGGAAATGGAATAAGACCCTCTCTGCAATATTGCATAGGGTGAGGAAAATCTTTCTCTAACAGATGCCCCCTAATGTGTGAGGTTAGAGGAGTATCTGTGATGGCCAAAATACATTATAAATAAACCATAAGAGGATTGGTAGAGAACCAACTGGAAAAAATCAATTGCTCATTACATTCTACATTGACTTTGAATGCATGGTTGCCAAAAATACATTGCAAATCCATGTGAAAATATACCAAACAAGTGTTCGTGGCCATGAATAGGAAAATACAAATGCAGTTACATGCCAATAACTATCATAGTCAAGAAAAAGGCCCAATAGAGCCAGTCTCAAAAACCAATCTAAATATATCTGTATACCATGGAGTACAATCTAATCTCCCATGATCACTGAAGTCATATAGGTACTGGTCCAATGAAAAGGAAACAACAACGCAGGAAAGATGGGACCACGTAGTGATGTCTTCAATTCTTCTAAACAATCCGCCAAAGGTGAAAGTCTACATCATGTGAATAAAGGAGTTCAGGTCGATCACAATGAGATATCGTTTGATTACAGGTCATTGAGGTATACCGTTAACAAATGTGAGACAACCTACCGATAATGAAAGTATGTATCAAGGCACCGAGTACATTCTTACAAGTGTGAATAAAGGAGTCGGTGTCGAACACCTAAAGAATCCATTGATCATGAGACATTGATGTATTCCCAAATATTTATGGAGAGAGGGCCTTCCACTGATGACTGGAAGCCTCAAGGTACTCATAAGACTATAGGTCTCGTTTCCAGAATAAATGGGTTGAAGTCGATGGAAAGAGACCATCTGAAAGGAGAGCATTAAGGCATCTCTTATCAGTCAACATGAGGTACAAAACAATATCTTCATGATGTGGTGGAAATCAGATGAAGAACATGTTCAGGAACCAACGACCCTGTGAATCTTTCACGTGTGCCAAGTGTAAGCGGTACACGAAAAAGACCCTCTGAATAACAACCAATGATGAAAATTGTTGACAAAGGAGAGGAAACCACCCATAAGGATAATGGCATCCAAGACACTGCATGAATCTCAGTTTGTGTATAGATGTCTTACTATCGAACACAAGGGAAACCACCCAGTCAGCGACCAATGATGAAATGTCGACTATTGGGTTCAAGGTTACCTACCAATGATGAAAGTAGGGCCAAGGTGCACGATAGGACTATAGTATCATGTGATTCTGAGACAAACTGAGGTTATGGCCAACATGAAAAGTCAAGAGTTTTGAGGAGTGGCCAACATAGGTTGAAAGACTTCCTTTGAACAAGAGAATGAGACATATGGAGGATTCTGACAGCATAGACCTAATGATGAAACCATAATATGCAGGAGGCATAGATAAAAATTTCTACAGGGACTAGAAGAGTAAACAATCGGTAGAGAAGACTTTATAATGAGCTCAACTTCCTAAGGCCATGGTAATCCAAAACTTATGATGATGAATAGACTCAAATAACTTTGTGCTATGTTGAAAGACGACACAACTGTTGTCGATACAAGATAATACTCCCTTCCCGCCCCGTTTTTTTTTGTTTTTTCATAGACAAATGAATGTTATGATACAAAGGAGGAAACGAGTGTCGCAAGTAAGAAAAAATAGTTCCAACAGTGGAACATACCTATGCTCAATGCAGGGAAGTGCATGCAGAAGATGGACACTCAGGGGAATGTTCCCTCCTAGGTGTAGGGTGTCAAATTGTGAAGGATATAAAAAAGGATCTGCTTGTTTGAGGATGCAAAATTGCTGAGGAAAATAGTTTATAATGAAAAGAGAGAACCGACTATAGGCTCAATATTGCAAGCAAGGCCATGAGATGGAATCACAACTTAATGCCAAAAAATGTCATTTTTATATATTTTAATCTACTTGGTGTGAAAAAGGGATAAACTTGTGCCAAATAGACGTCTTTTCAAAACCAATTTTACGAGTGTGAAAGAGACACGTTCACTAGGAATTTTTTTATTTTTTTTATAACGAGTTGGAAAAGAGATTAACTAAGACTCACGACCTTTAAAATCCAATTTAACGAGTGTGAAAGGGACAAATCACTAGACAATATTTTCGCATTTTAGACGAGTTCGAAAAGATCGTAAATTATACTCATTTGGGATTCCTCGAGGTATAAGGCCTCATGTTTATGAATGAGAAATGAGGCTCAGCATAAAGTCAAGTACGAGTTGTGAGGGACTCCCGGTCCTATGAAAAATCTTTGCATGGGAACCAAATGCAGTAGGGGATCTAACTAGGGCACCCATGTTTGGTAAGTCTCTACCACTTGATAATGACATGACTTTATAGAAGATGGAAGGTTCTGTGTTGCAACAAATGGGTTTGTACCTAGGGCATAAAGAGTGACAGTTATAGGATAATGTGAAAATGCATAGCGGAGTGGATACCTATCCTATATGTTGGGTAAT
This sequence comes from Picea sitchensis, assembly GCA_010110895.2. Taxonomy (NCBI): domain Eukaryota; kingdom Viridiplantae; phylum Streptophyta; class Pinopsida; order Pinales; family Pinaceae; genus Picea; species Picea sitchensis. The sequence goes on from SNQJ01S0004203.1 coordinate 21,494, forward strand.
GAAAATACCTACCCATGGTGACAAACGGTCGACATAACACTGAAATCTGCAAGAATCGTTGGTTAAAACTACAAAAACCAACTCGATCCACCTTTGTATTAGTCCAATAGGTGAAAAAAATGGCTAAAAACTATAGAAAGTGGGTAAAAATAATTTATAAATAGTAACAAAATAAAAAATTACTATACCATTTTGATTTTTTACCCAACTAATGCTAATTGGACCAAAATAC
>SNQJ01S0004203.1:21775-53079 GCA_010110895.2 Picea sitchensis
CCAATAGGTGAAAAAAATGGCTAAAAACTATAGAAAGTGGGTAAAAATAATTTATAAATAGTAACAAAATAAAAAATTACTATACCATTTTGATTTTTTACCCAACTAATGCTAATTGGACCAAAATACCTCCAGGATTCAAACGATGATTGTGGGAGCATCGAGAAACAAAATTACAAACCGTCTGGATCAGGTAATTCTTGTTCTCTTCCTCTTCAAATTCAGTGGATTAAAATTTTGAATTAGGTTCCAACATTTTAGTTATTGAGGGTGCAAAGTGTATATTTAGATATACACGGGTTGGCTTTGATTAGGTCACGTATACGACGAGGTATACACCCGTGAGGGAGATACAGGGGGCGTATATCAAGCCCTACATGCAAATGTATGTAAATTAGGCCGCGTACATGCATGCAAACAATCCTTTTGAAGGGTTCTAACTTAAAATTTTATTTGTCTTTGACATGATGGTTCTTGAATGAAGAGAGTGAGAGCATGAGGAGGTTGATGTTGTTGTAGGTCGAGATCTAGGGGCCCAAATGGACTTAAAGTGATATGGCTTGTATAAGTTTTGGGCGCTCAAAGGAATGAGAGTCTGGGTGAGGTTGCTTGAGATGTTTGTGGGTTAATGGGACCCTGAGATTGAGAGCTTCAATATCGATGGGAAACCATTGAGAACTGAAGTAGAGGACATTTACTTTCTGACTGGTCTATCACATCGGGGAGAGGTTGTAAACCTCAAATCAAAGGGAGAAGGTAGCAGGATGAATATAGAGGAATATATCGACATCCACTATGTAAAAAAGATCCCTAAGGTAGGTATTCAAGTCCCTATCTGGGAAATAAACAGTCTCAGTCTGAAGATCATTTTCCTAGTATTGACCAGGATCATCGGTTCGGCCTCATTGAACCAGACATCAAGTTTTCTCATGTTCTATGCAATGCAATGTATGAGACCCACAACATATGACTGGTGTACCTCACTACTAGAAAATATGAAGAGCCAGTTGACAGAGTGCAAAGAAGGAAGCAAAAGAAATTTTGGGTTTTCCTCTATCCTATACAATTTCATTTTCGAGGGAGTTCCAGGTCTAGGACCTAGAGTTGACATTCTTCCTAGAGGACCTCATGATCCATCCATGGCACGATGGATCGAGGTAATGAGGCAGCAGGGGGGAGGTAGGGTTCCAACACCCTACAATGAGTACTTCTTCTACTAGTCACGGAGACAGGTCATCTCTCTGGATGACTATCCCTACGAGGGGATCGATTTCAGAGGAGATCCAGACATGCCACTCCCACTAGGGACTGCCTACAGTGACACAAGTATGTCAAAATGTTTTTACATATTTCATTTTTTTTGTTTTTTAGTATAATTAGGACAAAAATATTTTTGAATGGTGCTTAAGTATTGACTAGACATTTTTGCAACACAGGCGTGGGTCCACAACGGCCAGAAGGATTCCCTCGACATCGACAGAGGAACCAGGTAGACGAGGCGGTGAGAGGAGAATCTGAGACAGTCCTACAAAATTTGCAAGGCAACCTATCATGTTTGACTCATAGGATACCCATCGTTCAGGTATAGGATCTGTCAGAAGCGATGCAGCGACAGGTGGTTGGTGTACCCAGGGCATGGGTACGACTCTTTGAGGGTCTTGCAAACGTCGTGGTTTTCTACCATGAAACACATTCGATGCCATAGGCGTATATGTCATGGGATATTGTAATACCGACTGTATATGTGTATTGAGGGTATTAGCCCCAATTGTGTACTATAAATACCATATTTTTTTAAATATATAAAAAGGGATCTTTGACTTTACTTATATTTTACAATGTGTACATTGATGAGATGGTTTTCTTTGCTTTAGTTATGTGACAAATGCCAATCTAAAATTAAATTAGCATAAGCATCAGATACATGATTGGAACTCCTAGGAATATGATAATATGTAATAAAATCAAAATGTCGTTCTAAAATACGTACTCGTAGGAATCGTCGTATTAAAGTAGGATCAGGCATGTGGTAACTGTCGTTGAATTGACATATTACTAACTAGTAATCCAGTCGAACTTATAATGAATGAATTCCATGTGAGATAGCATCGCGCAAAATTTCTATAATGACGTTATAGTCGGCCACATTGTTCGTGGATGGCCCTAGGCATACGCCACCTAAAGACACCAATAGACCCTTGGGTGAATAAACCACCCAAGCAGTGGAATCCAAATTCCATGTATGACGTCTGTCTCCGTATGAAAATCCTAGGTAGGCCAAAGAGTCCATTGGCATCTGTCAACCAAGTGAAAACTCGATAAGCAACCTGAAGATGAAATAAAAATATATATACACTAAATTACATTATTATACAGAGAGTTTTGCCCAAGCCTGAGGCTCAAGCGTAGTATCTTTTTAAGCAGAGCCCATTTCTGGGCTTTGCCAACCTATTCCCCTCATAAGATTCTAACTCATAGGATCCTTTCTCTAGAAAAAATCGCACAATGTAAGGACCGTACCACATGGGTTTAAACTTGCCTTCCCCCAGTGGTTCTTTGGCTTGATCATACAAGAGGACCAAGTCACCCTTAGCGTACAACTAAGGGAAGATAGACTTATTGTACTGGACCTTGACACATCTTTTGTTCGCCTCAATAGCCATAGAGACATCTCAACGTTGCTCATCAAGACTCTCTAGGCTCACAAATCGTCTCTCAATATCGAAAGTGTCAGGTAGGAGCACAACTGCAAACTTAAGAGAAGGGATCTCACATTTAATACGTAAAATCGACTCCACACCATGTACTATCTAGAAAGGGGAAAATCCAGTGGCAGTCTTGACTGAGGTTCGGTATGCCCAAAGTGCAGGATATAGCATGATGTGTCATTCGGACTTACTCTGACTGGCCGTTTTTTACAAAATGGTCTTGAGAGACTTGTTGATGGCCTCTACTTGTCCATTTGCCTGGGGATAATAAGGAGAATAATAACCATGTCTAAACCCCATCTTAGCTGGTAGTTCTTCCATCATTTCATTCTGAAAGTGACTGCCATGATCAGTGACAATCTCACTTGGGATACCGAACCGAGAGATAATTTGATTGAATACGAAAAAGGCTGCAGTCTTCCCATCATATTTAAAACTATGCATGGCCTCGACCCACTTAGTAAATTAGTCGATGGCCACAAAAATGTGTTGATTCCCCCCAGCTGAAGTTCGGTTGCAATCGAAGAATTCTACCCCCTAATTGGTGAAGGGACCGACGGTAATGACAGGGTGAAGAGGGGTTGGATGCGAGCACATTTTCCGAGTGAAAACCTAGAAGGGGTGACAATTCTTAACCTCTTCAGCACAATCCTTAAATATAGTAGGCCAGAAATAATGGGCTCGCAGATGTTTTTGGGATGTCGTAAGCTTGGATAGATAACCACCACAATCCCCACTGTGGCAATCATTCAGGACAGACTCAGCTTCTCCATGAGTTAAAAAATGACGCAAGATATCGTTTATTCCTTGGTGATACAAAGTATCACCGACGATGGTATATTTATTATATTGATATCTAATATGTCTTCGATCATTGCGTGAGAGATGCTGAGGGAAATTCAAGGTCTGAAGAGAGAGAAAAATGTATCCATACCAAGGGTCAAACGACGAGACAAGAAAAATGTGTTTGTCCGCAAACGATTCAACATGGTTAACGTCCTCATATAATCATGGAAAATCGGATATTAACTCCGCAAACACTAGGGATTTCTTGGATTTCGCGGAAGTGAAATCGAGATCAAACTCTTGTAATATGAAAATCCATTTATTATATTTTCCCCCTATGATATGTCAGGTAAGGTCGTATTGAAATGGATTGACATCAGCAACCACAGTAGTCTTGCAAAGTAATATATAATGATGCAAACGATGGACTGGGTGAATGACAACCAAAGCTAGATTTTCAATGTGAGTATAATTAAGTTCAGGGTTGAGTAAAGTTCGACTAAGATAGTAGATGATGTGCACGTGGAGCTCATCATCATATTGAACTAGAACCATACCAATCGTATCTTCAGATGCGATGATATAAATTAAATAATCTCTATTGTAGTCTAGAGGCTTCAGTCGAGGCATCGACACTAAAGATTTCTTCAAAGCATCAAAGGACTCTTGGGCTCACTCATCCCAGATAAAAGGCCCAGTGTCCTTATTCAAAAGACGCATGAAACATTTAGTGATAGTGGCATAGTTCACTATAAACCGATGAAGAAAGTTAGCTTTCCCCTGTAAACCTTGAAGTTGTCTAATCGTGTGCAGGGGAGGCAATTGAAGTATTTCCTCAACCTTAAGTGGATCCACCATGATCCTAGTCTCAAACATTAGAAATCCCAGAAGACGACCAGACTTAACTCAAAAGATGCACTTGTGAGGGTTCAACCAGATTCTATAATAACGACATCTTTCAAAAACAAGGTGAAGGTGTATAATGTGATATGCTCTCTTGGGAGATTGAGCAACAAGATCATCAAGGTAATCTTCTACTATGTGTTTAATATCATGGAAAGTGAAATTCATGGAACATTTAAATGTTTCTCTGGTGTTTTTAAGGCCGAAAGGAATTTTTCGGTATGCAAAGGTACCCTAAGGAAAAATAAATGTCGTCTTGTGTTGATCCTTGGGTTTGATTTGAATTTGATTATACCCTAAAAATTTGTCCATGAAATAAAATACTTCCCTTCCCGCACACTTGTCAAGGATCTGATCGATGAAAGGTGTGGGGAAGTTATCTTCAGGATAGGCCTTGTTTAGGCCACGAAAATTCATACATACACGGATGGTTCCTTTCTTCTTATCTACAGGAATGGGGTTGGATACCCATTCAGTCAAAGGAACCGGGTAGATGAAGACAACATTAAGTAGCTTCTCCACCTCTGCCTTAATAGCAGGGGCCTTTCAAGGGTTGACAAATCTAAGATGTTACCGAACAGGTTTAGCATTCGGATAAGTTTTAATATCATGTTCAAAAATACGAGGGTCTATTCCTAGAATCTGTTCATATGACCAAGAAAATACGTCTTAGAATTCTTTGAAGAGCTCGTTGTAGATTAGGATTTCTTCTGGTGAACAATCTGCACCGATGTTTACATTTTCAACCTTTCCAAGCATACGAGAGATGTCAATCGTGATGGTAGGATAAATACTCGCCATGTATCCTCCGGCATAAATGGCGTTCGTATCAAGTGGAACTACGCCGTGACTAACTATCTCACTCAAAATAGATTGAAAGTCGTCTTGTTTGATTCTTTCAAGCTATGGGAGAAAATAAGAGCGATGATGCATATCATCCCAAGGTTTTTCAAAACCATTCAGGGATTCTATGACGGCTTCATCCGAAGACAAATTCCAATCGATGCAATCATGTGAACACGACAATGAAGTGGCCCACATGGGCCTAGAAATGAGATCCTCCTCATCCATCGGCAAGGGAACAGGATCGGGATCGACGGAAGAGTCAAGAAAAGATTAATACACCATCTCCACTATTGATAGTGGCATGGCCATTCCATCATACAACTGACCTTCAAAAGACAAAGTCGGGGAAGGTAGGGTCAAAAAATCACTAAAATAAGGAGTGCAGAAAGGAATGGAACTCCCTGTTAAGATGAGACTACTGGACATGGCATAAACATGATGGCTCGGTGTCGAGAAGTTGAAAGTACCCATAATATAAGAATACATTCTGACACCGATATTCTCAATTGTCGACTGAGAATTGTTGATTGTTGGGATCGACATTCCAAGAGATGCATTAGGACTAGAGCACACAAAGGATAACTGATCGATCGTCACAATCTTCCCTTCATGAGGAAAAAAAAGAGTACATAAGATGGATGACATGATGACGATCATGGAATAAGTCCAATTGCGACCTAGTAACAAATTATAATCAAGAGGTGCATCAACTACCTCTACTTCCACCTCTACCGTCTTCCCACCTAACTGGACTAGAAAGGCACATAGAATACTGTGAGGGTGGAAGGAATGATCGTCAAAATCAATCAACATGTTCGATGACTTGGAAAGAGTCGGAGAACAAAGATCTTTCTAATAGACCAGGGACATCAAACACGTAGTAGCACCTTCATCAACAACCGCACGTTTGATGGTATACTTTGAGTACTCCACATGGATTTGGAAAGACACATGGTAAGGAAAGCGAGGCTTAACATCTATGATGTCAAACTTGATAAATTTTGAGCCAATGGATTCTAGAGCTCCTAAAGTAGAGAGTAAGGCATTCCTCTATGAAGGACACATCTAGAGTACCTCCAAAGCCGACCTCACACAAGGGGTTTGACCCAGGTCCTCAACAATAGAGTAGTTATGGGCGGATCTAGCATTTGGATTATGGGTAGAGCGCTTGAGTACTCCTTTTGGAATACGAGGCAGTGTCTTTGGTTTCTCAATCTGTAAAGTTGTCTCCGGAGGAAGAGAAGGATATTCTAGACCAGTATTATCTTTTTTAGATATATAGTCTTGAGATCGAGTGGCTAAATTAAATTTCACATCGACCATATTGATACATAAACGGTCGACATCATGCAACTGCTAGTTTTGACCTCCACCAGCCACATTTCCAGCATTTGAGGAGCTCAAGGCTAGGTGTTGATTATGTGGGAATGGATTCGTCAGCTCAATGGGTTATTGAGCTAATATCCTCGCAGCTTCTGCAATCTTGGGGCATAAATGGGTAAGGTGATCATCTGTGAAAAGTTTACAGGGAAACTTCACCTTACATTTTTCTCATTTTCCCTCTCCAGCATTACTACTCATCTTCTCATTATTATTATTGTCCTTGGGTTTATTACCATTTTCCCACCCTTCCGGTTGTTACGTCCTTTCTTCTTATTCCCTCTTAGTTGCTGGTTACCATTTAGGTTGGTCGACAATTGAACAGAATGTACATTCACTTACTAAGTGGGGTTAGAAGACACAGACGAGATTGGTCCTCTTGCAGGCTGGCTTAAAGACAATTATTTTATCTGGCTTGTCACCGAGTCTGTGGACTTTACATTGGTGGAACTTACAATGCCATCGGCATGAGGTCCATTCTTTTTTCACGGGTCGTAAGTTTACCACAGTGCTTCTGGAAGAAGGTGATATAATATCCCAGATTGAGCATATATCAAGTCTAACTGTTGGGCTCTAAAGATTGCTTCTTCCTCAGTGGTAACCTTGGAAGTGGAAATGTCCTTCGAGATAGGAGGGTGCAAAGAATTAAGAAACCATTCTAAAAGAAAGGTCATGGGTATAGGGGTCTTAATCAACCTCTTTCATCTACGCCACTCCTGGATGTGATCCAAGATATGAGTGGTGGTATCCTGGCGTAAATCTGACAACAATTCTAGGCCATCATCATAACGGATGGGAAAATGGAGGTGGTTAAGAAAGACCATTACCAACTGACTAAAAGTCCCATATGCCCCCCTACGTAGCTCAATATACCATTTCGCAGCAACTCCGATGAGGGTGCATTGAAATAATCTCAAACAAAAAGAATCGTCATTAAGGGAGTTCGATGAGAACCAAAGGTGAAAGGTAGTGACATGATCATCGGGATCCTCTACATTCTTACCCTCAAATTTTAGGATGTCCAAATGAAGTTTGGTGGGGACGGGGGACAATGTAGCATCGTGAATCACAGGGTCATTCATTAACTTAGACAAACCTGGAAGATTAAGCGTGGCCAGAAAAGGGAGATGGGGTTGCGACATCTGGACCCAACCTCCCGGGAAATATTTTTCTTGCGGATTTGCAGGCCATCCAGGGTTCTGGTAACACCATGGCCTTGTCCATCATTATAAGGCCCTCCTCCAAGATGATTCATATAAGGTTGGTTGGGCATTATTCCAGCAATAATGTTCTATTGAGGGTTATAGAAATTTCCCCCAGTCGGATTAGATCTGGGTTGGGGGTTGCCAAAAGCATGAAACTGACCTCCTCTGGGTGGTAACCAGGAGGATAGAAGTGGATTCATCATGCCAAAAGTATTGGTCAAAATCTATGCCGAGGATGTAGGTTTGTAGGATGGAACTTGAGCCTAAGCTTGTCCGCTATGTTGGTTATTCCACCCATAAGTAGGAGGATTGGACCCAAGGTTAAAGCAGGGATGCCTCCCATATTAGCAGTCATTTAGGGGATTTGAGATCCACCAAAATAAAAAGAAGTGTAGGGAGGTGTACTACCCCCAAGCCCGATATTAGCATTAAGGCTAGTAGTTGGGATGGAGTTCAAAAACTACGAGGTAAAGTTGGGCATACCATAAGAAAATGGACTAGAAGCCATAAGGATGGACTGAACATTGTAGCCCGGTGAGTGACCAAGAGACCCAAAAGGGTTCGAGGAAATATATTGAGCATTTACTCTAAGTCGGGCCATATTAATGATAGGTGCCTCTAGCACTACAACCATAGAGGTTGCAGGAGTCGAAGGGGTTCCATTAACTCTAGTAGGTATGGGGGTCGAAGGAATCCTAGTGTTATAAATACCATATTTAGTACTCATCCTTGTAGAAGGGTGGATGTGTGTGTACCACTCCAAATAAATGTACTCCTTTTAGAATGAAAAGACTCGAAATCCAATGGTAAATGTAACAAGCGACGGACCGGTGAGGAGGCTAGTCTGACTCCACGATGAATTAAGACTCTAAAGATAAAAAATATATCCTAAGGACAACTAGTAGTAAAAGAGCACACCAAAAGTCAAACGGACAAAATGCATGCAAACAAGGTAAAGTGGTTGAGTGGCCTCCCTCCCTGAAGAAGCTATGTCTCACCCAAGAGGGGTCTGAGACTCCCTGATAAAGATCAAAGGTAACAGAATCAGTTATAAGTGCCCTCGTGGGCTTAACAACCAGTCGGTCAGATCCCCCTGGAGATTTAATCCTCCATAAAGGTTGTGTGTTGTCTGACCCTTATCTAGCCCAGGGTACCCGAAGAATAACCCCTGCAAGTAACCTATGAGACACCCAAGTCAAGAAACTAATAAACCACTGTATAATCGATGCACAGGCAAGAATTCGTAAGTCAGGTCCACCATATGGGTAGGGTAGCAAAGCCCAAAACCTTGAAAGTACCACCTCTCACAGAGGTAAAGGCACCAACAAGATCCCTAGATATGAATAGATCCCCAGAAATATCTCTGACGCTGGGAAGGTATCGGGGGAATATCCCTTCAACCAACTTTGCATGACCTCATGATTAAATCCAGTGTGAGCGGAGCCTCCTGATATTACCAATTATACAATGGATTTCTCCACTCCTTGACTCAAACACATATGTTGATTTAATTTCCTTGGAGAAGTTTACTCACAAAAGCCTATTCCAAGGCACTAAATCCTAGGCTAGTTTGTGCACCCTAGAAAATAAAATTGTTACTAATAAATTTTAAATTATAGTGTTGATTTTATGGCCGTGATTACTCAAAAAGGTATGGTAATGAAACTCATGGTGTTATGACTCTACAAGAAAAATAAATATAAAAATAATGCAAAGTCCTAAATTCAACTCAACTATGAATGATATGCTTCTAAAAAACAATGCAATTTTCAAATTCAACACTGCAATTCAGAAGTAAAAATGCAATCTTTCACTATATGCACTAAGCTAATGGTAAATATTCAAAAGAAAAAAATGACAAGCAATGCAAAATGCCTATTTTTTTTGTATTTTCAATATATCAAAACTGAAAATGAATGGACTGAAAAGTATCTTGATATATAACCCTAATGTGTATAAAAGAGATAACTCAAGAAGGATACCAAGCAACAAAACACCCAACCCAATGTGCAAGGACAATAAACAATGAAAAGATGAAGAGAAAAACTTTCCCTAAAAATTCAACCAAAAGAGGGTTTCATGTCATCCCACAAGCACTCAGTAGGCACTACAGAGACCAAAGAAGGCTCAGTAAGCATCAAATCCCACCCAACAAACATCAGACTAGGAAAAAAGGCAAGGAAAATTGATGTACGCGATTGTTTGGGCAAACAGAGCATATATACGTAGCTTGCAGTGAGACAGCCCGCGTGTATACGCGACTGTCAAGGAAAAGGCATGTATATGATTTAAAACAAGGCTAGGCAAGGGAGAAAGGCTGAAAACTCAGACCTAGAGTGAAGAGGAGATGTCAAGCAATGACATGACAAGAACCATAGTAGAAATGAGAGAAATCTAAGGAGAAAGGTACTTCAAACCCTAAGAAAGAAGATTCATCCCCAGTATGGTCGTCAATTCTATTATGAGGAAAATCTCTCTATGGTTATGGTAAACCAAAATAGATGGATATGACTTCAGAAATCAACTCTATCCCAAAAACATGCTATGTAAACTAATGTGAAAGCGAGATAAGATAGGGATCTACCTCATCCAGATGTTTGATGATGTCCACCGTTGAGCACTTTGAACCAAAGCTTTATACCTGCAACAAGTTCTCAACAAACAAGTAGAGCAAGCATATAGTGATAATATAAAAGGTTAGCACATTAGATAGAATAATCCATTAATATACAAAACAAGCATTCCCATGGATAATAACTCATATATTTTCAAGATATCAATTGGAAAGGAAGAGAGTATTTCTATTAATAAAAGATCAGTAGAAGTGAAAATATTATAGACTTCTGTGTCGGCACGGTTCAGAAACTGAGAAACCAAGTTCCTTCTAGCTGGGCCTCCACCACTTAAATCCTCCACCAAAGGCAATCTCATAGAAGGGAGACAATGAGGTTCTCCATCAATAAGAGAATATCTTGGGGGATGAACACTATGTTCAGACTTAAAGAACAAAGGGATGCAGACTCAATATGAAGTAATCATTTCTCCAGAGTAACTTTTCTCTCAAAGTTGAATTCTTTCTTCTCCTTTGCCATAGCTCGGAATTGGCCTCTTTATAGCCTTCAAAATGCAACTGAAGGGTCGTTTCAGAACGTTTCCAGTATATGGAAGGCCAAGTATCATATATCTCTTGTCGTGACATGGAAACCCAACATTTAATTTTGATGTTTTGGCACAAATCCCGATGTACACGGGTTGTAGTGGAGCAACCTGCATATATGCTTGTTGTATAAGGTGAAAGATGTGTACAAGTGGAAAAATTTGTATTTTTGTCTCTCGATTTTATCAACAAAGAAGATAATTCTACATAGGGAAATGGAATAAGTCCCTCTCTGCAAGATTGCATAGGGTGAGTCAAATATTTCTCTAACAGGTGTGGAAATGGAATGGAATGGAAATGGCATGTCATGGAATGGCATGTCAAGGAAAGACATGCCATGACATGGCATGTCAAGGAAAAACATGCCATGGCATGGTATGGAAAAGAATGGCATGACAAGGCAAGGCATGTAATGGAAAGAAAATATATGACATGGAAAGGAAGGTAATGGCATGGCATGGCATGGAAAGGAAAGGAAATGATATGGCAAAGCATGGGAAGGCATGGTAATGGAATGGAAATGACATGGAATGAGATGCATTGGAAAGGCATGGAAGTCGCATGGAAATGGAATGGCATGGAATGGCATGGAAATGGGGTGGAAATGACATGGCATGGCATGGAAAGGAAATGCATGGAATGGCATGGCACGGAAAGGAAATCCATGCAATGGAAAGGAAAGGAATGACATGGAAAGTCAAGGAATGACATGGCATGGCATGGAAAGGAAAGGAAAGTCATGACATGGCATGGCATGGCTTGGAAATTCAAGGAACGAGATGGCATGGCATGGAATGGAAACTCAAGGCATGGAATGGCTTGACAAGGCATGCAAACTTTTTCACCTACACTTAAAATTTCATAAACACTTCATTGGATGGAAATGAACTTTGTGATATAAATTTAAGTCATATGTCCCTAGATTTTTTTTTTGTTTCTTTGGATGAGAAAGGTTTATTTTTTTTTATTCTTGTTTCATTCTAATCCACATTTTTATTTGAATTTTTCCTTCCATAATGTTATTGAAAGTTATATTTACTGTTCTATATGTTAAAATGGGAAGCTACATGATAAGAAATGGGAAGATACATGAGAATGGCATGGCATGGCATGGTATGGGATGGCTTGGAAAGGCATAGAAATGGGATTCCATGACATGGATTGGAAAGGCATAACATTGGCATGGAAATCCATGGAAAAGGCATGACAATGGCATGGCATGGAAAAGTATGTCACTGGAAAGGCATGGAAATGGCATAGAAATGGGATGCAATGGCATGGAATGACAAGGAATGGAAATGCATGGCTTGGAAAGGAATGGAAATGGCATGGCATGGAAATGAATGGAAATAGCGTGGAAAAGGCATGGAAATGGCATGGAAAGGCATGAAAATGACATGGAAATGGCATCAACTGGAAAGGCATAGCATTAGCATGGAAATCTATGGAAAATGCATGACAATGGCATGGCATGAAAAGCATGTTAGTGGAAAGGCATGTCAATGGCATATAAATGGGATGCAATGGTATGGAATGACAAGGAATGGAAATGGCATGGAAATGCATGGCTTGGAAAGGCATGGAAATGAATGGAAATAGCATGGAAATTACTTTTCTTGGCAAGACATGAAAATGTCATCGAAATGTCATGGCATGGCATGGCAAGGCATGGAAATGGCACGCCATGGCATGGCATGAACATGTTTGTGGGATTGAGTTTGGGAGGGTCCTTTGTCTCCTTGTGTGCTCAAACCCAAAAATTGGGTAGGAATGTGAAATAAAATCTCATAGATGGTGAAGCCAAAAGAATAATGATTTCAAGTCTCCCTTGAGGAATTTTGGTAGAATAGCATTACTTTCTATGGTGTGTCATGAAATGTAACCTAAAAATATTTATTTGTAGGTGGAAAATGATAGCAATTATAAGATCTAGTTTCCATGTGAACTCTCTCATTGTATTTATCAAAATAAAAAAGTTTAGTGGACATCATGGAAGAATGAATAATTTTTATTAATAATTGATGGGTTTAATTTTTTTACATATATCCACTACACAACCTAAAAAAACATGAGTGCATTAATGAGTCATTGACTAGTCTTTTTGGAATTTACGAAGTGTTACACATAAATAAAATGATTGTATATATGTCATCCATAGAAAGAGGGGAATCATGTGTGTTCCAAATAAAATGGTCAAATTATGGATTGAATCAACTAAGAAACTAACAACTAGGATTCTCAAAGGAATGTCAAGGGAAGGCTAGAGTTTGAAGAGCCCAACTTGTAACAACTCATGATAAGATATTGGTAGGTGCATGTAATTCAAATTCTAAATATATATGAAGTGTTTGGGTTGTCCAAATATTATGTAATTTCATAATTGAATTTTAGTTTATGCCTTCTTCATAACTAAGTAATTTTACTACTAGTTATGGAGGTTAATTTGACATAACATTGAAATGAGATTGTTAATTCATTTACAATTATGTAGAAGATAAATGAGAAAATTTCTTTCTATAAAAAGTATTGCAATATGTAATTTTTTAGGTCACAATATTTTCAAGTGACCACTTGGATTTAAATGGAGATAATTCAAGAGGTAGTCCATATTGTTGGTTGTGAGTTAGAATATGGATATCCACAACATTCATGCAAATAATTCAGAAGAAATGATCTATTGATGATGTAGAGATACATGGTTGATTAGCAAGCAATGCTACTTGAGAACCATTATTTTCTTATGGATTTATCACTTAGCAATATTTTCCAACATAAGATATTTGTTAATGCATGACACAAGTATTTATAATGACTTTAAAATAAAATCAAGGGATTATACACATAAAATTCATACACTTTGAAATTCAAATACCTTGAAACTCATATATTCATCAACATAAAATGCAGAAACAATGAGATTCATAAAAAAACATGCCATGAAATGTGTGTGTATATATATTCAACATCATCTAAATTGTACATTTTTTACAAAAAAGAACCTCGTGCCCAATATACAAAGCATTATAAAGTGATCTAACATAAAAATCATCCGTATGGTGGCCTAGATACAAAATGGTAGTAGTTAGTCAATCATTGACCACTGACACCCTTGCCACCTTGAGGATCATCCTAGAAATCTATCTTTATTCTCTTTCTTGAGGAATCACCTCGAGCGGTTCTAGGTCTAGGCGTGCTTCTATGCTCCCGAGACTACACAAAGACAAAACATTTTTATAAGTTTTTTTCCTCAATGGATTAATAGACATACAAAATTATACTTTGTAATTTAACCTAAGACAACTCACTGCATATGCTATTGTCAATCGTGAGGGTGTTACCGTCCTCTGTAACCCAAATATATTTGTGATGCCAATCTACATCAATTACGAGGATTAATTCAAGAAAATTAAAAAAATATGCGTAGAATAAAATTCATGATACATAAAAAATTATCATCAACACATTATCTCACCATGAATATCTCGGGCCTCGATGGAGATTCATTGGAAAATGGAGCACTAGGTTGTACACCCTACTCTGAGGAAACCTCTACTTTGGTAGATTTGGTGGATGGGGCCAATGTAAATGGTGGTGGGGGTGGGTGGCATACAGGTACATCCACTGTAGATGGATGTGATGGAAGAGGTGGTGCAGATGGGTGGCTTGCATGTGAATCTAATGAGGATGCGTGAAATAAGACAGATGTTGGGGGTGACCCCCACATGCTGTAGAAGTGATTGCAATTCCCTAGGCCTAGATAAAGGTAACCTAGAAGAAAGGCTCAGGTGCCTAGGGAGTGCAATAGTAATATATCTAACAAATATTTCTGCAATCTACATGCATATTGATAATATTGAACTACTAGTACCAAATAGTAAAATTTAAAAACATAAACATAAAATTTTTGAGAATTATACGATATTTAACTATACACATGGTACATGTGATGTAGGTGACATGTCAATCCCAAATGGACATTCCTCGACATCACCTAGTCCCAAATCCTATAGACACACAAGGAAATAAAAAAATTCAGTATGTCATAAAATAAAGAAATGAGGGATGGTGAATTTATAAAATGTGACACATACCTATGTGTGGGATGCGCCCAATGAGTAGGCTTCCTCTACTGCTGCATCAGTGGTGGGGCTAGGCACTGATGCATCCATCAACGTAGAGGGTCTATTTCTTATACATAAAAATTGCAAAATAACATATAATACAAAATGTATATAAATACATATAATACAAAATAAATATATAACGATGAATAACATAGAGAAGGTTAAGATACTAACCTCCTCCATGAAGCTATGTTGTCCACTGGGCTCTATAGGCCCATATCATGTCTTCCCACAACTAGAGAATATATGAGGTTCATATGGACGATTGTTATTTCCATGTTCCCTCTCCTCATTGTACTCTATTGTGCATGTTGAAGATCCAACCCCTCTATCAATGTCACTCGAAAGAACCTCCTGTCGAGATAGTGTAATAAATCTATTGTGTTGCACTAGTCTACGAGTCAATGATGAAATGACTATTTTTACATGTTACAAGATTTCTACAACAAGAGGATGTTTGGTAGGGGTTTTAGGCCTTTACCTGGGGGAACGAGGACCTAACATGGGATTGTAATTGACATTCTCTCGGTCCTGTGTGGACCCTGGACCCAACCCTTGGAAGTCACCCATGTCAAATTAGTTTACATTCTTACCCAAAATAAACTCATCCCATAATTTTCTCAGAAAATATAAGGGCACATCCCTTTTATTGTAGAGAGGTTTATCAAATACCATATACCACCTATCCTTCCAATTTTGACTAATATCGGGATGGATGCACCAATAAATGGAGAGGTGTTTCTTGGTTAATCATAGTTTTTGTCCATTTATAGGATCCCTAAAAATAGTCAACATTTGTTGTTTTGAAATGCCCAAGTCTCTAATTTGGTTCTCTCCAAACCAATGCTATATTACTCATACATTCTTTCCCTATAATAAGAAACATAGGTCAATTTCCCTTGGGCACTTGCAATGCTTCTCAAAGATGTCCAAAGAAGTGGCCAAGGAGACTCTGCTAGGCTCTCTAGTGCCCTTTAATTGTTCCTCAAGGGTTCTTAATATGACCAACCCCTCATCAATTTGACTGTTTACATTTGGTGGTTGTGTTGGGTTGGGATTTTTCTCTCCTTGGTTTTCTTCTGAGTGGTTTACATTGTCTCCTGATTCCATTTTATTATATATGTTGCAATTTATTAAACCATCACATGTAAATTAGGTTGGTTTTTTAATTATAGTAGAAAAGTACAAATTTCTTTAATTTAGGTTTTTGGGAGCAAAAAACTAAATTGGAAATGACTAAATTGAGATCAAAATAAAAGAAATCAAGCACACCTAATTAGATTGGGACATGGTGGCAAGATCCTCACCTTCTTTCCTCTCTCTAGCTCCTCTCTATTTGATCAATGAAAATAAAAACATGAGTGCAATTTGTGCTCAAAGCACAAATCACATCCATGACCCTGGTATGAATGTTGATTTGAAAAAAAAACACATAAAATAACTTTTTTTATGCTCAAATTGTATTTTGTGATTTTATTTGTTAAGTTAGAAACCGTTTTTGGAACTCTACATGCCCAAAGCTTAACAAATACTTTTTGGAACTCAACATGCCCCAACCATGTTACACGATATTGAATAACCTTACATAATGGAGAGATTTAAGAGTGCATTGTATCAACAATTCATTTATATCACACTAGTTTATATATATTATTTTTTATTATTATATAAAATTTTGTTTTTCTTAAGATTTCAAAAAAAATTTCATCTTCATTTATGAGAATTATTTTATTTTATTAATTTTTATTTGCAATTAAAATAATATATCTAATTATTATTATTATTAAAGTATAAATTACCTTTTTAATATAATTATCATTAAAAATATCATGATATTCAACATTAACCTATATAAAAAAAATAACTTTAATTTCAAAATATATTTTATTTTCAATATCATAAAAATATAAATTTAAAAAACTCGGATACCATTTTTTTGGGAGTACATTTTCAAAATATTTATAATTTCAATGAAATAAAAAATATTTTAATTTTTAAAGTTTTAAAATTTATATGTTAATATTATCTTAATACTAGCACAGCCATATAATTGTGGTTGTGGCTGATGAATGTTGAAAGGCATATTTCTTTTGCAAACAAACTTAAATTGGTTTTTAAACCTTAATTCTCTTTTGGTCTATTTTATTTACAAACAAATTTTAATTAACATATTAAAATTACATACAAACCCTAATTTTTTAACAAAACTTTTAATTAGAATATTTTATTTACAAACAAATTTTAATTAACATATTAAAATTACATACAAACCTTAATTTTTTAACAAAACTCTTAATTAGAATTTTAAAATAAAATAGTATGCTGGTTTAGTTTGACCCTTCTAGTGAAACCCAGCAAGGCAAGCCATAGTGAAACCCAGCAAGCCAAAGAAGAACCCAACAAAAAATAATTTCATAACGTTTCCATGAGTAATGATGAATGAAAATTACCTCTTTTAGGAGACTGCAACCACCATTCAATAAACGACAACTCTTCCAAGATATAAACCTGTGTTCCATATATCAAAAGAGGCAATGCCTACAACACTTGAGTTACAGTTTTCATACGCGAATAAGTATTCTTTGTGATTGGTTATTCACAGAGAATTAATATTTCGTTGCTCCAGGTGAATGCCACAATCTTTAGTTTGAAGAAGCACTGTAGCTATGTCTGCCTTCTATATCACACGACAGATAGCAATTAATGAACAATTAGAACCACTAACCTCTTGATCTGAAGGAAAGAAAAATGAAAATAGTAATCAGAAAGGATTACCTTGGGTTTCACTGGCACTAAGCTCGTAAAGCAGAGAATATATCACTCATCTGTCCTCGCCTCTCAATTTCGTTGCTCCAATTGTTGTATATGCTCATTCAGGTGAATGACGTAATTTTTCGTTTGAAGAAGCACTGTAGATATTCCCGCCTTCTATATCACATGGCAGTTAGCAATTAATGAACAATTAGAACCACTAACATGTTAAGGCAACAAGATCTAACCAGTCAAATTCAATACGTGCATAAGTATTTTCTTGATCCCTGTTTCTGTTTCAAATATTACCAGCAAGCTAGCGATAACATTAATCTATTATTCCCCACAACAAATTTTACTTGCATGAACCCCTGATTGAACGAAGAAGGCTAGAATTTCATCTGATCGAATTTTTTCAAACCTCTTGAAATCCCTTCCAAGAGTAGACGCGGAGGCAAGTTCTACACATAAATGGTTCCTTCCATAATCTTCTTGTACACGTCACAAATAATCTATGAGATTTAATTAAAAAGCGGTTCACATCTCATCGTTTACGTCCCCAACAGTTATGCGGGCAATCCATTTGAGGTAGTGCCTGCTAATCATCCAAACGTGTCAATAAAATCTTGCATAGATATTAATCTTTGTTAATCATATTAACGTGGCAAGCATATGGCCTTATGGTAATTTTTTAATATGATTAGGTAAATGTGAAAAAGTAAACATGTTAACGCATGCATTCATAAATGCAAGGAAGTTATGAACAGTAAATCTCATTCATTGATTTGGGAGGACGACTAAGAATATGCGAGCATCTTCAATTGTTGGCCATAAGATTAAGATTTAAGACTAAAAGATCATTAAATGTGCCCATTGTCAATAGGTGTACGCCTTTCGGCGTAATTAACATGGGAAAGCTAAGGACATGGGAAAGCTAAGGAAATTGAAGGTTACCAAGATGAAATTTTTAAAATCGAAGGGTCAATGATTATCCCTCACATACACAAGCTCTTCAATTTTGCAGTCAAGCAGGGATTCCATAAACCCGGGACGTAAAGCCTCATTGTTCCTATTTTTAAAAATGGGGATAGAAACATTCCCTCTATGTAACACACCCGGCCCCTGAGTATCTTCCATAGGGATGGGGCATCAAAATTTCTCTCTCATTAACATTTCAAATCCTCTGTCTGAGGTATTCATCCTCTTCAACTTACCTGTAGTATTCTAATGACTACTACCAGGCTCAAATCTGAGCTTTGGGTTGCAAGTTATGGCTTCCCAAAGTTATTCGGGTGTTCGTTGGTTGAGTGCCACATGGCTTCCACCTGAATCCACCTCACATGTATTGTATCCAAGTTACTTCATCCATAATGGAAGTCCATCCAATGTCCAATCCCACGAATAGACTCAACCTTCATCTAGCACGCAGGCGTCTAACACGCAGATGTCTAATAGGAAGGTCAGTAGGAACTTTGGTTGTTTGGGTCTTCAACGCTGAATGCCTCCTTACTTTTTATGCACGAAACCTTTCAGAGTTCCGAACTCCCAAATTCCCATAAGCCTGCCATGTGGTTCTAACATTTGAGCCTTTTAGGTCCCTCTATTACTCTACAACCCAAATCCTTCGGAGTCCCAAAGTCTCGAACTCCCGCAGTTCCAGTCACTTCACCAACCACTTTGTCTAGGTGGACACGTACTAGGGGATGACATGTAGAAGAGCCAGGGGTGACATGTGTCACGTTCCAATAGGCATATAGGGTCTACGAAAAGAATATATTGAGCTGACACATGGCACTTCGATCATGGTTCCACGTCACCCTAGTGACCTCAGCTTGCCATGCCACACCAGACTGACAACCTTCTAACATCTCTCAAATATCACGGTCAAGATCTGGACATATGAATCCATAGATCCATGACTAACATTACTTTGCGACTTCAGCCTTCGGGAGTTTTGCGATGCAAACTCCTCTTTTCTCCTGAAGTTGGTTAGTTCCAGGCTGACCAAAACCTAGATTTGATGGTTAGGAAAATTCCTGAAGCGTCCTCAAATCGACGACTCTCGTTACTTCGGGCTTCAAAACTTATCGACACAACACACCTCAAATTCCCCTGGAGTGTCGAGTCTCCAGACTAAAGGATCTAACGCCATGCGTCCTCTGTATATTGATGGTTGAGAGGGATCCCGAAGAATCTGAGGATCAAGGGTCCTCATTACTTTGTGACTTCAGCCTTCGGGGATTTTGGCGTTACAACACCCCTATCTTCCCGAAGCAGTAAACGTCGAGCTGACTACACCATGAATCCTACGATTACAAAAGAACCCAAAGGATCCCTAGATCTATGATCATGGTCACTTCACGGCTCCAACCTTCAGGGATTTTGGCTTTACTTCCACTCCATTCTCCTGAAGAACAAATTTTTCGAAGTACCATGTGCGGGTCCCTCCTCCTGAATGATCGGATGGTAAGTGGGATCCTAACGATCTCCCCCAAATCTACGGCTCTCCTTTACTTCGTAACTTCGACGTTTGGGGAGTTTGATGCTATTGAATATCCATTCTTCATAAGTGGTACTCCATCGAAGTCGCCTCGGTGTAGATTTAACTGCTGAGGGAACCTCCGAACATTCTCGATTGGTGGCTCACACTTCTTCACGATGGGGTGTTGGATCCCAGTTATTCGATAATATAGGTTCCTCTAACCACTAGGGAAACTTACCAATGTCGGTCGACCTTCCAGGTAACCATCACTCTTGGTCACCTTCTGTTGGTTTGTGACTATTTGGGTCGATTGTACTCCAAAGTACTAGACTTCTGGAGTTCTAAATCCATAAGGACTTATCTCCCTTAGGATTAGAACATGGTTCCTAGGTGTTGGTCACATGGGTCCTTCTAAAATCTCGTGAGTTAAACACATATTCCTCATTGTGAACTTGCTAAGGACTTGGGCATGGTGTCTCGATTGTGCAGCCAGGAGCGTGAAGGAGATATCCTTTCCAGAACGATAGGGTCAGGTTGATGCAATTATTTCTATCCCAACCCTCCTACAGGTTTATGTCCCAAGGCATATCGAAGGCTAAACTGGGGCATATAGATGATCAATCAGAAAAATAAGTCCACAATAAGGTAAATGCATACAAATAGCATGATCATTCAATACATAAATCATTTATAGAGAGATAAATACATGCATTCATCCATTATTCCATTTAAGTGCACAAAGTATGAAAAAAATTATCAAAACCCGACGACGTGATGCGACTGTTGAAAGGGGTACCTATTTCCACCCAAACATAGGCTCATTCACTCCTAACGGATTTACCATTGGCCACCCCCGAGCTAGACCACAATGCTCTGAGAGATAATTATTTCTTCTGGCTCAACAATAGTCACGGACGAAGGTTACTCTCGTCCTCCCACAAGATATTGGCAACAGGTTCTCTATATAGCAATCAAGGAGGCCTACTTGAGTACTTCCTTAGTCACTCAACACCCTCATTTATCATCTTTTATCATAACCCTTCTATTCACATCCTGCGACCAGAACATGTTCATTTCTAAGTTATCCCTCGAACTTGAGAGCTTAGTCTCTCTTCTTTGCTTCGCTTCAAAACTCTTCCTCTACCAACCACATCTTCCTTTCTTTCCTTCCTCAACAAGATTTTTTGTGGCCCAAATTCCCAGTTCGTTGTCAGGTCTGAAATCCTTACATATGGGCACTTTGCTCCATCCCCTCCTTAACTCTCGAGGAGGTCTTCCCACCAAGCATCCTAACTGTAATTCATTCTTGGGTCAGAGGATTGTTTCGGTGCTGAGCAATTAAATCCAACAAGGTACTGGTTTGGTGGGGGTTATCTCAAGCATTCTTGGTTCCCCTCACCATCTCTTTCATAACATCCATGGTCTATCTTTGCAAAACCCCCTTTCAGCAGTTATGCAACACTTATCCATTTTCTATTAATAACAAAAATTACATTCATTGACCTTTTATATAAAGGTTCATCAAATCAAACATTCACACATATCAAGTTTTCCATAATCTCTTGGCCAATATAGTTATATTTACAAACTAGAGGAAACATGGGTGTTACAATCCCCTCCCCCTTAAAGGAACATCATCCTCGATGTTATATCTGCCAATGTGCTCTACATATACAAAAGTAAACAAAAAGGGATATTCTTGTTTCATGGCATCCTCCATTTCCCACGTATCCTCATCTGGGCCAAAGAGTTTCCACTGCACCTTGACTTGTGAAATGGTTCTATTCCTGAGTGAGGTTTCCTTCTTGTCTAGTATGCATCGAGGTTCTGGAAAGAATTCTCCCTCCAGCTCCACCTGAATCATAGACTAGTCAATTATATGATGAGAATCATGTACATATTTATTCAATAACGAAACACGGAAAACATTGTGTGCCTTAACTGTGGGAGGGAGTTCTATCCTATAGGCTACACGTCCCACTCTATCTAATATTTCAAAGGGTCCACAATATCAGGATCCCAAATTGGCACAAGCTCTTGTTCTCAAGGAACTCTTCCTGGGTATAATTTTGAGATAGACATGGTCTCTTGTTTTGAACTCTCTGGGAGTTCTCTTTCTGTCGGTGTAACTCTTTTTTTTATACAGAGAAGTTTTCAGATTTTTATTAATCTAAATTACTTGTTGTTCCATTTATTTCAGCATGTCGGGACCGATTGTAATTCTATCCACTGGATTACTCCAGCTGATTGGAATATTTCACTGTCTACCATAGAGGGCTTCAAAAGGACTCATCTTGAATGACTCTTGATAACTATTGTTGTAGGAAAACTCTAACAATGGTAGGTAGTCTCCCCACTTCTTAGGTTGATGCATTGCATTCATCCTTAACATGTATTCTAATATTTGGTTCACTCTTTTTGTCTTTCCTAGGGATGATTTTAGGGGCTAAATTTCGCTCATGGGATAAATTTCCATGGTTTTTCCAAAAATAAGATTCGCTATTTTAAAAACTATTCGCCCAAATTCTATAGAATAAAATTATTTTACCTTAAAAATCGTCAAGATTTTATAAAAAATATAAAAAATACTCAGAAATTTGAATATTTTTACAAAAATATTACCGATCATTTATAGTTGGCATATGAAAGATTAGTAAGATTCACCAATGTTTCTACATTTTAAAATAAATTTCCATCCTTAAAATCATCCCTGGGACTCTTTCCATTTGTTTGAGGGTGATAGGCTATGCTAAACAACAATTTAGTCTCAAAACCAGCCATTAAGGATTTCCCAAAGCTTGAAGTAAATTTTGTGCCATGCAGTCTGAATATCTCCTTCATGAAGATGTTGGCAATATCTATTGCCTTGCAAGTTGACTTGATAGGAACAAAGTGAGCATAATTTCTCAATTTGTCCACCATTACCATGATGGCATCATTCTACTTGGACGATTTTGGTAATCTGGTGATGAAATCCATGGAGATGGTTTCCCATTTCCATTATTGAATTGGTAGATGTTGTAAAAACCTTGTTGGGTTCTGTTTTTCTTCCTTAACTTGCTATCATTCTAGAGACTTAGCTAGATAGTCAGCTATGTCCTTTTTCAATCCAAGCCAATAGAATTGTTTCCTAGTGGTCGTGATCATTTTCTGATAACCTGGATGACCAATATATGGTCTCTTGTGTAGTTCATCCATTATGAACCTCTTCAAGTCGTCACAACTTGGAATATACAATCTATTTCTTTAGGTCAGTAGACCTTCATCCAACAACTGATATCCTTCATACTTTAGCCCTGTGGGCTCTTTCTTTGGGTATGACATCATGGTCTTGAAAAATCCATTTGTTTCTTGTGAATTCCTGACTCTCTCCATGAAATTCGTTTCATAGGTGCTTACTGCTACCAGGTGAATCAATTTCACACTTCTGCTAAGGGCATCAACCACCCTATTTTCCTTTCCTTTGATGTGTTTGATTTCGAAATAAAACTCACTAAGGAGATCCAACCCCCTAGCTTGTCTAGCATTGAGTTTTAGTTGATCAAATAGGTGCCTCAATCCACAATGGTCTGTCATAAGTACACATATCCTACCCAGGAGGTAATGCCTCCACATTTTTAAAGCATGCTCTATGGCCGCCAACTATAGATCATGGGTCATGTAATTGATATCATGCTCATTCAATGTTCTGGATTCGTATCAAATTACACGTCCTTATTGCATAATGACTCCTCTGAGTCCTTCCTTACATGCATCTGTACACACGATGAAGTCATTATCAGGGTCTGGAATCTTCAGCACAGGTGCATGGGTTAGAAGGTATTTCAGTTCTTGAAATCTTTCTTCACATTCTGATGTCCAAGTGAATTTAACCCCCTTTTTCTGAAGGGCAGTGATTGGACAACAACTCTTGGAAAATCCTTTTATGAACCTTCTATAGTATCCTATTAAGACCATAAAGCACCTGATATTAGATACATCCTTTGGGTTAGACCATTCCATGATAGATTTGATATTTCCATGGTCTACTTCCACTCCTTATTCAGAAATAACATGGCCTAAGTAATGGACTTGCTTATAGAAAAAGTCACACTTGCTACACTTAGCGTAGAGTTGATGCTCTCTTAGTACTTGAAGCACTAATTTAATATGTTCTTCATGGTCCTCTATGTTCTTGGAGTATATTATGATATCATCAATGAAAACCAATACAAATCTGTCTAGGAATTTGTTGAGTACATTATTCATTAAGCACATAAAAGTAGCGGGGGAATTGGTTAGTCCAAATGGCACCATCACAAATTAATAGTGACCATATATTTTCCTGAAGGTTGTTTTGTGGATGAATTCATCCTTGATTCAGACTTGATGGTATCCAAACCTTAAGTCAATCTTTGATAAAATGGAAGAACCCCTTAATTGGTCAAACAAGTGATCAATTCTTGGTAAGGGATACTTGTTCTTTATGGTTGTCTTATTGAGCTTTCTATAGTGTATGCACAGTCAGAGTCCGCCATATTTATTCTTCACAATCAAGATGGGTACTCCCCATGGAGACACGTTGGGTCAGATGTAGCTGTTTTCCATCATCTCCTTTAGTTGCAGCTTGAGATCAACTATTTCTAGTGTACTCATCCTATAGGGCGTTCTAGACACTGACACTGCTCCTGGTGCAAGTTCTATGATGAAGTAAATGTCTCTTCTCAGAGGTAGACCTGATACCTCTTTTGGAAACATGTCTTTATACTCTCTTAATATGGGGTGGTCCTCTAGGTTTGGTTTTTCATCCTCAACAGACTCCAACACCTGTATTTCATATAGAGGACATCCCTTTCTGAAATACTTTTTCATTTGAAGGGTTGATATCTGTCTCACTGAGACAGGCCTCTGAATCCCTTGAAGGGTTATTTTTCTCCCTTCTTCATTTTCACACTCGAAAGTTTTATGGTAATAGTTCAACTTGGTTTTATAAGTGGCTAACCAGTCCATACCATCCAACAGGTCATAAGATCCTAGGGGAAGTATGTTAAGGGTCGCTTGGGTAGGCAATCCATCCATAATGAATTGCAAGATGGTATGACCTCTGCTACTCTTCTTTTGGTTCTAGTGGCTAGTTTTACCAACCATGGATTAACATGTCTAACCGGTTTCCATTTACACTTATAAATAGTCTGAGGGGCCACATAACGTAAATTAGAATCGGGGTCAATTAAAATAGAAACTAGACTGTTGGCGATCATACCTTCCATATCCACCATTGAATATTGGTGGTTGGCTTGTTTATTATCCAAGGCTGCATAAATATGTGGCATGATTCTAGCCACATAATTGGCTGTGGTATCTTCTTGGATATTGTAGACTCTCCTATTGTTCTGTTGTCTACGTGGACAATCCCTTAGCAAATGGTCTTCTCCACAACTCCAATATTTAAAGGGTTCTTTCTTTGGGTTATCATTCTTTCATTCGACTGCTCCAAAAGTTTTATTTCCACTCTGAGAGGGGAAATTTTGTTGATACACACTCCTAGTAGGAAGGCTCATCCTAGAACCCTTCCCATAGTTCTTAAATCTTGAGGATTTAAACCCCTTCTTTAATCCCAAACCAATTTTGTTCTTCCAGTCCTCGTGAGGTTCCATCTGACTCCTGAATCATTCATAACAATACCTTGCCTTCCAAATAGTTTCTTATAGGGTCTTTGACTCGTCAAACTCAATCTTGTCCCGGTAGGTCTGAGTTAACCCACTAATAAATCACTGCACTTTTACCTTTTCATCCTCTATGTAGGGTACATACCTTAGCAACTCAAGGAATTTATTGACATATTCCTCTATGGTGAGTTGTCCTAGCCTAACTTCATAGAACTCTTCAGTCTTCCCATCAAAGTATTCTCTGATAGATACTTCTTATTGAAGTATTTTTCAAATTGTTTCCATGATAGGTCCTTCTCATGGATTCCCTTCACATTCCTAAGGTCTTCCCACCAAATGGAAGCCTTTCCATTCAGGTTGAAGATGGTTATTCAAGCCTTCAAGTTTTCAGAGTAGTCATGGAGTCTGGAGTACTTCTTTAAACCAAGAAGCCAAGCTTTTTCCTCTTCTCCTTTCTCAATACCTCCATTGAAAGAGGTTGATTTGGATTTCTTGAAATCTTCAGGATCATGACTTTTGGAATTCTTTTTCTTCTTTCCTTTCCTTTGAGAATGCCAACAAGATTTTCTACTAGAAGATCACTCAGAGTTGCCAGTTTTCTATCCAGAGGACTCTCTCGATGAGTGTCTCATGCCTCCAGGTTGGACCTTCCCCAATGTACTTCTCTTAGTGTGACCACTTATGGGACCACGTTTTCGTATCTCAGGTGGAATTTGACTTATCTTTGTATGTCGTCGGTCCACATGACTGGTTGTGGGTCCATGTTGCAGTTACCTATGTATATTGGATAATCTCTACAACAAGACTACATTAATTTTCATTTTTTTTCCTTTCTCCTTTATCAATATCTCATTGTCGACCTTGAAACTCTATAATTCAACCATGAGGCTCCTTACAGTTTTATCCAAATCCGGAGGGGTTTCCACTACCCTCCTTTCTTCAGATTCTTCATCTCTATTGTGGGATCCATCCCCCACTTCCTGGTGCGTCACCATCCTTTATACATGTATTTTTCCTGTGATTTATTGATTGATTGAGTGTTGAAAAGATGCCTATTGTTATCCAACCATATATTAGTTTATTAACAACACACAATTCATATTTCTTAAATACACACACATTAGAAAGCTTCATTATTTTCTTAAGTAAAAGTTTAACCAGACTCTTTATGAAAGAGGTAAGATAGAGTGACACCCTTAAAAGTACTTTAAATATGGTTTTTATGCAATTCATCCATGATCCCATGTAGGCCAAGTGCTATAACCATGCTCTGATACCAATTTGTAACACACCTAACCCCTGAGTATCTTTCCTAGGGATGGGGCATCAAAATTTCGCTCTCCTTAACATTTCAAGTATTGTTTCAGAGGTCTTCATCCTCTTCTACTTACCTGTAGTGTTATAATGACTACTACCAGGCTCAAATATGAGATTTGGGTTGCAAGTTATGTATTCAAAAAGTTCTTTGGGCGTTCATTGATTGAGGGCCACACGACATCCACATGAATCCACCTCACAGGTATTGTCTCCAAGTTCATTCATCCATGGTGGAAGTCCATCCACTGTTTGATCCCACGACTAGACTCAACCTTCATCTAACAGGCAAGCTAGCAAGAACTTTGTCACTTTAGGGCTTCCACATTGAATGCCTCTTTATTGTCTATGCACAAAACCTTTCAGAGTCCCAAACTCCCGAAGTCCAGTAAGCCTGCCATGTGGTTCTCACATTCAATACTTTTAGGTCCCTCTATTATGATACACCCTAAATCCTTTGGAGTCCCAAAGTCCCAGACTCCCAGATTTCTGGTCACTTCACCAACCACTTTGGCTAGGCGGGCATGTACTAGGGTATGACATGTAGAAGGGTCAAGAGTGACACGTGTTACATTGCAATAGGCATATAGGGTCTACGAAAATCACAGATTGATATGACACAAGGCACTTCGATCGTGGTTCCATGTCACCCTGGTGACGTCGAATTTCCACGTCACACCAAACTAACAACCTTATAACATCCCTCAAATATCATGGTCGAGATTCGTCCATGTGGATCCATAGATCCACAACTAATGTTACTTCGTGACTCGAGCCTTCGAGAGTTTTGCAATGCAAACTCCTCTTTTCTCCCAAAGTTGGTCAACACCGAGCTTACCACAACCCAGATATGATAGTTAGGAAAAGTCCCAAAGTGTCCTTGAATCAATGACTCTCATTAATTTGGGCTTTGGAGCTTATCGACACACCACACCTCAAATTCCCCCAGATTTCCCAGTATCCAGACTAAAGGATCTAATGCCACACGTCCCTTGTATATCGATGACTAAGAGGGATCCCAAAGAATCTGAGGATAGACGGTCCTCATTACTTTGTGACTTCGGCCTTTGGGTATTTTGGCATTACAAAACCCCTATCCTCCCGAAGCGGTCAACGTTGGGATGACTACATTATGAATCCTACGACTAGGAAAGAACTTGAAGGATCCCTAGATCTACGATCGGTTAGTTCACAGCTTCGACCTTCATGGGTTTTGGCTTTGCTTCCACTCCATTCTCCCAAAGGAGGACTTCGACAAGGTACCATGTGCGGGTCCCTCCTCCTGAATGATCGAACGATAGGCGGGGCTCCTAACAATCTCCCTCAAATCTACGTCTCTCCTTTACTTTTTAACTTCGGTGTTCAGGAATTTTGATGCTATGGCATCCCAATTCTCTCAAAGTGATACTCCTCCGAAGTTGCCTCGATGTAGATCCAAAAACTGAGGGAACCTCCAGACATTCTCGATCGGTGGATCTCACTACTTCACGACAGGGAGTTGGACCTTGGTTAGTCGATAAGATAGGTTCCTCTAACCACTAGGGAAACCTCCCAACAACACTTGACCTTACAGGTAACCATGACTCTCAGTCACCTTTGGTTGGTTTGTGACTATTTGGGTCGATTGTACTCCGAAGTCCTAGAGTTCCGAAGCCAGAAGGACTTAGCTCCCTTAGGATTTGCATAGGGTTCTTGGGTGTTGGTCACATGGGTCCTTCTAAACTCTCACGAGTTAAACACGTCTTCCTCATCGTGAAATTTCTAAGGACTTGGGCATGGTGTCCTGGTTGCGCATCAAGGAGTCTGAAGGAGATATCCTCTCTAGACTGATAGGGTCATATTGATGAAATGATTTCTATCCCAAACCTCCTACAGGTTTAGGTCCCAAGGCATCTTAAAGGATAAACTAGGGCATATAGATGATCAATAAAAAACATAAGTCCACAAGAAGGTAAATGCATACACATAACCTGGTCATTCAATACATAAACCATTTCTAGATAGACAAATACATGCATTCATCCATTATTCCATTTCAGTGAATAAAGTATGAAAACATTTATCAAAACTAAATGACGTGATGCGAATACTGAAAGGGGTTTTTGTTTCCACCCAACCATAGGCTCAGTCACTCCAAACGGATTTACCACTGGCCACCCCTGAGCTATACCACGATGCTCTGAGAGAGAATTATTTCTTCCGGCTCAACAACAATCAGTGACAGTGGTTACTCTCCTCCTCCCACGGGATCTTGGCAATGGGTTCTCTCTATACCAAGAAAGGAGGCCTGTCGGAGTACTTCCTCAATCACTCATCACCCTCGTTTATCATCTTGTATCATAACCTTGCTAGCCACATCCTGCGACTAGAACACGTTCATTTCTCATTTCTCCCTCGAAATTGAGAGCTTAGTCTCTCTTCTCTTCTTCTCTTTGAAGCTCTTCCTCTATCCACCATGCCTTCCTTTCTTTCCTTCCTTAGCAATATTGTGTGTGGCCCAAATTCCTAGTCCGTGGTCAGGTATGAAAGCCTTATATTTGGGCACTCTGCCCCATCCCCTCATTAACTCTTGAGGAGGTCTTCCAACCTACCAACTTGAATGTAATTCATTCCTGGGTCAGAGGACTGTTTTGGTCCTGAGAAATTAAATCCAGCAAGGTATTGGTTTGGTGGGGGTTATATCAACCATTTCTAGTTCCCCTCGCCATCTCTTTCATAGCATATGTGGTCTATCTTGGCAAACCCCCTTTCAGCAGTTATGCAACACTTATCCATTTTCTATTAATAACAAAAATTACATTCATTGAACTTTTATACAAAGTTTCATCAAATCAAACATTCACACATATCACGTTTTCCATAATCTCTTATCCAATATAGTTATATTTAGAAACTGGTGGAAACAAGGGTGTTACACTATAATTATAGGACCATTATGATTATCCTGATTTAAGCCAAGCTTTATGGAATTATTTTGGAAAAGAAGATTAGCCTTTGGCTAGAAAGTCACGGTAAAAGAGATAAAGGCCATGATGGGTTTAGGAGATATCATTCAACTATGGACCATATTTTTACCTTTAGGATCATTGCAGAGGAGCTCCACAATACTAAAACAATTTTTTTTTGTTGTTTTGTTGACTTTAGAAAATATTTTAACATGGTTCCTAGGAAAAACCTTTGGAATAGGTTGGAAGAGATAAAAGTGCCTCTCAAGTTGAGGGTTTTTGCAATAAGGATGTATGAGAATGTTATTTATAAGTTTAAAAATATTGAGGGCTGGTCAAAAGAGATTACCTACAATATCGGAGTCAAACAAGGGTGTCCCTTGTCCCCTACCCTCTTTGGCTTATACATTGACAAGTTAAAATATTGCTTGGAAAAAGAAAGTTGTGTCAGCCCTAATCTCACTGGTATACTCATCAATATTCTTCTTTATGCTGATGATATCTCTCTTATGGCAAGGAGTCCCCATGATATTGAAAACCAACTAGGAATCCTCAAGGATTTTTGCTCCAATATGAGTATGACTGTTAAGAATGATAAGACTAAGGTCATGATTATTAAATCCAATCATATCCCTTATGATACCTTCATATATGACAACAACAACTTGGAGGAAGTGACTTCATACAAATATCTTGGAATTGATATTCATCACATGATCAATTGGAATTATAGCATTGAGAAAAGGATTATTGGGGGATGGAAAGCTTATTATGGGCTTGAAAATAATTGTAAATCAGTTGATATTTGGAGTTGGGATAAGAAGAAAATCCTCTTTGAGACTCTTTTTACACCTATTATTATTTATGGATGTGAAGTCTGGGGTTGTAGTATCTCTCGTGAATCCTGGATAAAGATAGAGAAAATACAAAATAATTTTACAACATATAATCTAAAAATTAAAGGAAATACGCCCAATCCCATCCTCCTCTTAGAAACAAGCCTCTCCCCCATTGAGAGCATGGCTATGACTAGATACATAATGTATAAGAACAAG
>SNQJ01S0004203.1:64497-105323 GCA_010110895.2 Picea sitchensis
CTTCAGACTGGAGTATAACTCTGCAGGTGTAAATTTTTTCACCATTATTTGAGACCTATTCCATTGGATTCATCTCTTTTCCCTTATCACATTCATACATATCATTTTTTGGCAAAAAATTTGACCCCGCCTGCCCCTTTTCAGTTCCCCCATCCTCATGGCCCATACCTGTAGCCAAGACTTGGAAGCTCTCTTCAACACCTTGCAATCTAGTCTCATCGAGACCTAAAAAGAAGTGAAACAACTCAGTGCCAATGTTTCTGCCATCAATACAACCATACATTCCTCAATGGAGGAAATCAAACAAGACCTCACCACCCATCTTGAATCTGTCTTTTCGGCACTCTGCACCAAACTGCATATCCCTACAGATAACCCTTCCTCTTCCTCACCTCCACATACTGAAGGTGAACATTCCACTCATTCCCATAACTTTTAGAACCATCACTTTCAACGTGACCTACACCTTCCGCAAGTGGATGTGACCAAATTTGATGGCTCAAACCCCACTGGTTGGGTAACCCAAATGAAACATTATTTCTCTTTATATGACATTACAAATGACTTGGCCAAACTCTGGTATGGTGTTCTCCATCTAGATCAAGAACGTTGGCAATGGTGGCAATGGAGAAAAACTTCTCGTTAAGGGTATATTTCTTGGACACACTTTGTGGCAGAGATTTATGAATGCTTTGACACTGACACCAACCATTTGGGCCGTTTGATAAAGTTGAAACAATCAGGAACAATGGAAGGCTTTATAGCTTCCTTTGAGTTCCTGGCTTTTCAGACAGAAGGCATGTCTGATGCCTTTTTCCGAGAATGTTTTATCAGTGGCCTCAAGGATGAGATTCGGGCCCATGTCCTCATGGATCGACCTCAGATTTTGGTGGAAGCTACTAAAAGAGCTAAATAAGCACAATAGGTTGTATCTTCTCAAAACCGGAAACCCTCCTTTATCCCTCACCCTAAACTAGTAAATCTCACTACTCCCTCCGCTCCACTAAAGATCCAAAAATTGACCAGGGCTGAAATGGATGAAAGCCAAAAGCCTTTGTTATAATTGTGATGACAAATATTTCCCGGGCCACAAGTGTAAGGAACAAACGTTGTTTATGGCCATCTCCGAGGATATTTCAGAAGAGGATATTGAAACTCCCCTTGTGTCGGAGTCATCTAAAACCCCCAACATAACCCCTCCCTCAGACCCTCCCAAAGTAGAACCAATCAATTCCCTCAATGCTCTCACTGGCTTCTCCACTCCCCAAACCCTCAAGCTAATCAGTCACATCAAGCATCGAAAGGTCATCATTCTGGTTGATAGTGGAAGCACCCATAATTGTATTCATCTCTGCATTGCCCAAGAAACTCATTGCTACATCCAAGACGTCAATTTCCAAATCATGATTGCCAATGGTGGCTCCATGAAATGTGGAGGGCCTTGTGAAAATGTGCGTCTCCAAATTGGTGACTACCACCTGAAATCTCATATGTTTGCTATCGCCATGGGTGGTTGTGGCATGTTGTTGGGTGCAGACTGGATAAGGACTTTGGGTCCCATTCTCGTGGATTTTCAGGAATTAACCATGCAATTTGACCAAGAGGGCCACCAATATAAGTTCCAAGGCATCACCACTAGTTCACCTGGGATCATTAGTTCCCATCACATGGAAAAGCTACTCAAAAAGGGTCATTATGGTGTTATTTCTCAACTCCATGCCATACAAGCAACAGAAACACCCTCAGTGCCGTAAGACATCCAAGCCATCCTTTCTAAAAATCAAGTGGTATTTTCCACTCCCCAGGGACTCCCTCCTTCACGTGGTGTTCATGATCATTCCATTCCCCTTGTACCCGGAAGCCTTCCTCCCAATATCCATCTGTATCGTCACCCCTTTTCCCAAAAAAATCAAATTGAGAAAATGGTCCAGGAACTCCTTAACGCAGGCGTTATTTTCCCTAGTATGAGGCCCTACTCTTCTCCTGTGGTCACGGTCCTGAAGAAATAAGGTTCTTGGTGAATGTGTCTTGACTTTCGTGCCCTCAACAAACTTACCATTAAAGACAAATTTCCCATTCCTGTCATTGATGACCTCCTGGATGAACTGAGTGGCACCCAACTCTTTACTAAACTTGATATTCATTCTGACTACCACCAGATACATATGAAAGAGGTAGAAATTCCCAAGACTACCTTTAGAACTCATGAGGACCACTATGATTTTTTGTTCATGCCCTTTATCTTGTGTAATGCCCCCTCCACCTTCCAAAGCCTCATGAATCATGTCTTCCATCCTTTTCTCCGTCATTTTGTCTTAGTTTTCTTTGATAATATCCTCATCTATAGCAAGACCTGGAAAAAACATCTTGCTCATGTGGATCGATTTCTCCATCTACTCTCTCAGCACCAACTTTTCCTGAAACAGTCTATATGTTCTTTTGGTGCCTCAGAAGTAGAGTACTTGGGTCATCTGGTTGGCAAGGACGGCGTCAGGGTGGATCCTAAAAAGATTGAAGCTATGCAAGACTGGCCTCACCCAAAGACTCTCAAAAGATTGCATGTATTTCTTGGCTTAACAGGTTATTATAGCAAGTTTGTTAAGAATTACGGAAAGATTGCAACACCTCTCACTGCTCTCCTAAAAAAGAAATCTTTCACTTGGACTCCAGCTGCTGCTCAAGATTTTCAAACCTTGAAGATGGCCATGTGCACCACCCCAGTCCCAACCCTTCCTGATTTCACAAAGACCTTTGTCTTGGAATGTGATGCTTCAGGGAAAGGAATTGGTGTTGTCCTTATGCAATAGGGTCGGTTTTTGGCCTTTACTAGCAAGTAACTATCTGGAATAAATCTGGGAAAATCTATCTATGAAAAGGAAATGTTGGCTATTCTGCATGTCGTTGATTTGTGGTGCCCTTATCTATTGGGGAAACGCTTCCAAATTAGGATAGACCATTAAAGCCTCAAGTATTTTCTTGAACAACGCATTTCCTCCCCGGAGTAACAAAAATGGGTAACTAATCTATTTGGCTATGATTATGAGATCATTTACAAGAAAGGAAAAGAAAATGTGGTTGCGGATGCACTTTCCTGCAAATATGAAGATAAGGATCCCTTTTTTCACTTTCCTTCATTATACCAGATTGGCTCCAAGCCATTCGCCAGGAATGGCTACAAGATCCCAAAAGTTCACAGCTGATCGAACAATTGCAGTCCAGTGCTCTAGCTCCCACAGGGTACTCTTGGCTCCATGATGAGCTTCGATACAAAGGTCGTCTGTATTTAAGTAAAAAATCAAAGCTTAAATCCATGGTACTTTCTGAGCTTCATGCTACATCGACAGCAGGGCACTCCGGGTTCACCAAAACCTATGACAGGGTCAAACGTTCTTTTTTCTTGGATGGTATGAAACATGACATTCATAATTTTGTCACCGAATGTGATGTGTGTCAACACACCAAGGGAGAAACAGTCAAAACTCCGGGCACACTACAACCACTCCCTATTCCACCTGCTATTTAGAAGGACATATCTATGGATTTTATTATAGGCTTCCCCAAATCGGGAAATAAATTAGTCATCATGGTGGTTGTTGATCGCCTTTCCAAGTATGCTCATTTATGAACTCTTCAACACCCGTTTACAACATCCACGGTGGCTCAAATTTTCATGGATCAGGTCTTCAAGCTTCATGGCATGCCACACTCTATTGTTTCTGATCACGTCCAAACTTTCACAAGCAATTTTTGGAAAGAATTGTTCAAGTACAAGGCACCCAATTGCATCTCAGTACAACTTATCATCCCCAGACTAATGGTCAAACATAATTTTTCAACAAGTGTTTGGAAACATATTTGAGGTGTTTTTCCTTGAAAAAGAAAAATCAGTGGGCTCAATCGTTACCCATAGCTGAATGGTGGTACAACACTTCATACCATACAACTACACGCATGACTCCTTTTGAAGTGGTATATGGACAGAAGCCACCTTCAGTTCTCTCATACTTATTTAGTGTCTCAAAGGTCCAGGCGGTTGACCAAACACTTACAGTTAGAGAGGCTATTCTCTATACCCTCAAAGAGAATTTGGTCATGGCATAGAAACGCATGAAGCACCAAGTGGATCAAGGTCACTCTGAATGTCAATTTGAAGAAGGGGATCATGTGTTTCTTCCTCTGCAACCTTACAAGCAGAATTCCCTCAAGGTCGATCATTTTCAGAAGCTAGTGCCCAAATTTTATGGTCCTTATACAGTTCTCAAGCATGTGGGACAGGTGGCCTATCAGTTAGTTTTTCACAGTCATTCGAAGTTACATCCTGTTTTTCATGTTTCCTACTTAAAGAAGGTGATCAGAACTAAGTGCCAAATTCAAACCAACCTTCCCGAGTTAGCCGAAGAAGGATCCATTTGACTACAACCACAAGCTCTTTTGGACCAGCGTGAGCATCGCCTGCATCAAAGAACCATCAAGGAAGTGTTGATCCAGTGGAAATATACAACTCTAGCAGATGCCACCTGGGAACCAACTACCATTCTGCAGCAATTTCCACATCTCAAACCTTGAGGACAAGGTTGTTTTTAAGGGGGAAGACATGTTAGGGTCCTAACCCGCACATAGGTAGAACAATATATTCAGATGTAATAAAGGTCAATATTAATGAGGCCTTGCAATAAAATAGAATAAGTCGAATGTAAGAAGACTTAATAGAAGCTTATGCTTCTAGAAGGATCTTCCTCTAGATGATTCTTTTGATAGACATATTTAGTATAAATAGGAGTCGAGAGTATGAGAACCCTAGCTTGGAGATTATTGTAATAGAGCTCTGATCGACTAGAGGTTGCCCCCTCGAAGAGGCCCGTGAACATTTCTCTCAGAATCAAAGTGTTATTTCTGTTGTTATTCTTATATCATTTCAGTGTTATTGTGGTGATTAGTCTGGTTATATTGTTGTTATTCTTCCATTTCTAGCATTTTATTTCTGTTCTGCATACTTTTTATATCCGGTATATTACAAAAGCTATGCACAAAATTGCTTGACACAGTAAAAATTCTACAAAGATTACTCACAAAAATGGAGCTCATATTTCTAGAAGAGGCCACATAGGAATCCCCTTAGATTATGAACTCAACTCGGGCATGATAGAGGTGATAGAAACCCGGGTTGGGAGGAACAAAGACTTCAACGTGTGGTTTCCCCAAAATTCCAAGTTTTATTCTTGTTATGAATATGTTTGATCTTACTATGTTTTTATTGTGCGTTACTATGTCTGAATTATTGGCATAAATAAATTGTAATAGAAATTAAGTGCATTATAAAAAGGACCAATGAATATCATGATTTTAAGTAGGAAAACTGTGAAAGGAAGCGATAGCTATTTTGATCTTAGAGCTTTGAACATAATCATAATACTAGTAATAAAGAAATAAAACACGTAGGTATAAACCATTCAATAAACCACAATTTTATTCATATAAGATATTTGCAAGGAAGAAAAACAAAGTTTCAACATATACAACGCATAGAACCAAAAATAAAATATTTTCAACATATTACACTATGCATGTACCCTAAAAGGAAAATTGTTATAGGATTTACAATTACATTATGCATATATCCGAGAAGGGAATATTTACAGAGGTAACATTTAAAATTACCCGATGCATGTATCTGGAAAGGGAAACAATTAGAAAGATAATATTTTACATTGTGCATGAATCCGAACAGGAGAATTGTTATAGAATTTAGAGATTACATTATGGATAAAGGGAAAAAGTTACAGAGATAACATTTTTCATTATGCATGTAAACGAACAAGAGAATTGTTGTCGAGTCAACATTTATGAAATTACACTATAAATAAATCTGGAAAAGGAAATAGTTCCAGATTTAACAATAAAACAAAATGCACCATGCATGAATACATAAGGAATTCGTTGCAGATTTTAAATGAAATTCCTCATGCACGAAATCAAAATGAATCATTACAAATTTAACGAAACTTAGTAACATATATTTGAAAGGAAACCAATACAACGATTGTGTATATTCCACAAGGGAAATACCTATAAAGAGAAACATAACCAAAATAATGAATGTATATAAATGTATGGAAAAAATAACCAGGGTATTACAAAGTTATGAATATGCGTAAACAACAGACTTCCATGAACGATATTACAATTTTTACTTAGAATAATCCTAGAATGAAGTGCCAAACTCGAAGACAGTAAAGGTTGGAACCCGAATACCTTTTTGGGAAAAGGTATTCTGGCATATCCACGGCACTAAATTCCATAATACTTGTACATTAAACAATAACACAAGTTAGGATGCAGTTTAGAGCTATTTTAAAAACAAAAGAAGTAATTACATAACTAAAATATCAATTTAGCATGGGTATACCGAGTATTTGGTATCTCTTTCCATCACTTGAACTACACTTAATGTATATGGATTCGAAAGGATGATTGGTACCCTCACAAAAAATACGCAGGTCCCATCATTAGTCTTTTACCCGAGAACAAAGATATCAATATTTATAAAGAAACATTATTACAGAGTAAAACTAGAAAGTAAATTGACTCTATTTGAAACCAACATTTCTATTTAAACATGAGTCCTACTTGGGTTTGAATCTCATAGATGAACTGAAAAGGTTCTTCGAACTATCAAGTTCCATAAAACAACAATTCCAAGGGTAAGACCCTTCGGACTAGGAGCAAACTTAAAGAGAAAGTTTATCGCAACTAGAGTATAAACCATAAGATTTATATAACATACTTACATAGTGAAGTAAGAAATTCTCCATGGAAAATGTCGCAAAGATAGATCCGATGACCTAACAGTTACCACCACCGCGAGCTAAGGGATTGATTAAACACAACTTACAAAGAAAAAAAACAAGAGAAGGAGTCATTAAACTTTACTAGTTCCATGATGATGCAACCATAAGCAACCCGACAATGCCATGAACAATAAGTTCTCACACAGTGAAAACACTCAACACTACGATAATCTCTTAGAGAAAATGAAGAGGAGAGAAAGAAAACCACGAATTGTGAAATGAGCCAAACCCAGGAAAGGTCGAAAAGGGTTAAGTCTTCAACCCAAAACCCTAACAATTGGAACAACAAAAACCCTATGCGTGTACATCCATAGGAAAAACATCGAGAAAATCTCATCTCAAGATGGTAACTACAAGTGCCACATGAAATCGTAGGACATGATGGCTAAACGATGGAAGTTTGTGGAAAATTTAATTAAGGATGGTACCCATATAGAATTAATAACCTTGTAGAATGTTGTGACAACTCTATGTATGCCAAATGTAAAACACTGCACGATACGACCAAGTTAGTAATAACGCATATCAAATCCTGTACTAATGTTTTGTATTAAGCACCAACATCCAAATAAAACCCAAAATTAATACATGTGAAAAGTAATGTGTGACACGACAATGATATACCATGGGTGATAATTCATATGAGGACGATTTGCAAGGATCACATAATACCAACCTCAAACACTATGATAACAAGGAACTTGTATCGAATATCGATATGAAGGTTTGATAATTAATTAATCATGCTATATATATATGTATATATAGCATCAAACTTGTCGTCAAGTCAAAAAAGGAGTAACTTTAGAATATGAAAACTTACCATATATGTATATAGGTTATCAGATCAATAAGTCTTATGGAATGGGACTTAGGATAACCTCTAAAAAGATTGTTAAGTATGGAGTTGCTCAACTCACAATTAGTATAAGAAAAAATATAACTTAGGTGGCGAGAAATTATGGAGGGTAAGTAAGGTAGAATGTTATAGTTGAATAAATGATTTAATAAATGTTTTATTTATTTTCGTAATTTTAAGTCTGTGACAAGGCTTTATCTTGGTTAAATTTCTCCCTCGCTGGAGCATGAACTTGAGGAAGGTTATGCTGTTTCTAGGCTAGGGAATGATAGTAGCCATGAAGGGAGGTTTTCAAAGTCGCATTATAATCGTGATACTCCCACACTCAACAATGAATAGCTAGACTTTGGAGGCCAAGTGGAATTATTGCTGGTGCATGGCTATAAATTTAGAGGCTTGGCACAGAGGAAGAGACGTCGATTGGCTCCCTCCTAGCTTTGTTTACAGTCTTCTCTAATTTCATTTTGGTTCTCAATCCCTTGTTGTTAGTATTTGTCTCTCACTTTCCAAGGTACATACGGCTCCCAAAGGTCTCAAGCCATCTCTCCCCCCCCATTTGTTCAACCCTCTCAAGCTGCTAAAGTAGATATCGATGCAGCGAAATGTTATGAGGAGTATTTCCCTGAGGAGGACAAAGACAAAATGGCCTAGATCAAGGAGGAAGTTAGACAAATTAGGCATTTTTAGGAGCATGAGGATGTATAGGCACAACTGGGAGGCTTTATCCCAGATTTGGGATGCACTAGGACTCACAACTCAAAGTTTTATCGAACCTTGGAGTTATACTGTCACACCAAGGCTATGGTGGCCATAGGAATTCTCCCCAAGGAGAAAGACTTTCACGAGCTCAAAAACAGGCAGGAGGCATCGAAGATTCAATGTGCTTACGTGTAAGAGGTTGTAACCTGGTTAGCTAATTGTCAATGAGGCAACTTCACCCCTCTTTCCAGGAACTATGTTGAAGCAGGGACTTCTCAAGATGCTAAAGGTTGTGTGAAAGTGGACCTCATCGGACCTCACCATATCAAGTGATTGTTTTATCTCTCTGTTTTTATGACTTATTGCTCTGTTTTGTCCTGATATTTTTATGTTTTTTGGGCTCCCAAAGAGATCTTTATGTAACTACTTTCAAAACCTTGATAAGTATGACATTGTTAATGATATGTATGCCATTTACAGTCTAGTTAGGGCCTAGTTTTCCCTCAGGGACAGACGACAGTTTTGGCTTTTTGAGACTTAGACGCAAAGACTATCATGGTCTTTGGGGAACTGAAATTGTATATAATCTCTATTAATATTAATACAAAAGCTTACTTTAAAAAAATAAAATATTTGTAATTGTATTAATTTTTAAGTATCCCAACTTTGTGCATGGTTAAATTAACAATTTTTTTTTGATAATTATTATGTTGAAAGATAAAAATGTTTTTATCATTGTTTTTTATTTAGTAAATGTCACCATAAGTTTAAGAAAGAATGTCATAAGGATGTTCTTTCTTAACTAAAACATCAAAGAATTTGAAAGGAGTACACTCTTTAAAATATAAAATATAAATAATATCAAAAACATTATCAGAACTAAATTTATATTTATAGAGAGTTCATACTACCACTAAGAAATAAAGAATAAGATACAGAGAATATTACTATAAGGATACCATCAGAACCAAGTTAGACTATAAAAAATCAATGTTGTGAAAACAAAATTAACTCATAAGTTTCATTTGAAATTGAGACTACATAAGAACAAAAATTATTTGGGAAAAAACAATGTATAATATTTTTGATATTAATATTTTTGATATTAAAAGAGTGGAAGATGAAAGGGGTGGCAAATGTGGGAGAGAGCGTTCTATGCGTTAGGTTTAGGTGAATTATCAAAAAACTTAGTCCAATATGGTATGGACTCACCATAACTAGAGCACAAGAAATTAGGGATTTAATACTTTTCAAGGACTCACTCATCATTATTCAAATATTTATGAACCATTCACAGAGTGTCATAAGAGAATGAGAGAGGAGATAGCTCAATTTAACATGGTGAGTATCTTTCATGTCTCAAGAGAGATAAATAATGAAGCAGATAGATAAACAATGAAACA
This sequence comes from Picea sitchensis, assembly GCA_010110895.2. Taxonomy (NCBI): domain Eukaryota; kingdom Viridiplantae; phylum Streptophyta; class Pinopsida; order Pinales; family Pinaceae; genus Picea; species Picea sitchensis. Next base: position 74,307 of record SNQJ01S0004203.1, read on the forward strand.
AATGTTTTGCAAAAGTATGAGGCTTCTTTAAAAATTGGTGTTTTGATAGAAAATGGGAAATTTGCAATTGCCACTATCCTCTATCCTCTAAGGTTTCAATGTTTTGAGCTACATAGTCACCAAAGAAAATCTAATGGTCACTATGTGCATAGAGAGGAAAATTAAGGAGAAACAACTTTGCATATCATTGTTTTGAGCCACATCATAATATTTCTTTTATACTTAATAATTGGTGTCTGGATGGAAAATGGGGAATTCGCAATTGCCACTATCTTCTAAGGTTTCAATGTTTTGAGCTACATCATAATATCTCCTTTATACTTAATAGTCACCAAAGAAAATATAACGGTCACTATGTGCATAGAGATGAAAATTAAGGAGAAACAACTTTGCATATCATTGTTTTAAGCCACATCATAATATTTCCTTTATATTTAATAGTCATTAAGGCAAGTTTAATGGTCATTAGTTGCATGGACAGGAAAATTAAGAAGAAACAACTTTGCATAGTCACGTCTATATGGAATTGAAAAAAATGGTATACAATAAGCTCGCTAAAAGGAGGGGATCAAAGAAATGTGAAGTTGATCCTTTGAATGTTTTTAGAATTAGTTGGTTTTCTAGAAGATTTCATTGGGCAAGCAACATGCAAGATAACTTAGAACATTTGTTTGGTTAATCTCTTCACAAAACTTTTTTCTTGAAAATTAATATAAGGTATGGTAGAGAATGAAAAAAACTTTTTCCTAAAATGAATTTTGTATATTCCTACTAAAACTAAATTCTATAATATTTGTAAAATTTACAATTGCTTAGCTTTATCATATATATATAAATAGTTATTAATATTAAACTATTAAAATATTTATCATGTTCCTTAAATTTTTATATAAAAAATCATATTATTATATAACTTTAATAACTTTTAAGATCTAAAATTTATACACAGTGTTAAGATTTATATTTTGATATCTCATTCATATATAGTTATAGTTAGATTATTTGATATCTTATAAATTTTAATATCTTATTTATTTCTTTATTTATATATAATACAATGTTAATGGAGGACCATATAACAAAGTGTAGTATGAAGGTTCACGAAAAATGATTTTATTTATAACATTTTATTTAGATTTTATTTATAACATTTTATTTAGTTAATTAAATCAATCACATTTCTAGAAATAACATAATGATATTTAGTGGTGATATTTATCACAGCCATGACAAGCAAGAACGTTACACAAATTGTTATTAAAGAAACTTTCATTTTTTGGTGGATCATTATAAAATTTCATTTTTATATATTTTATAAATTATTATTAACAATATTATGTTAATTTAAATATATTTTATAAACTATTATTAACAATATTATGTTAATTTAAATATATTTTATAAACTATTATTAACAATATTATGTTAATTTAAATATTTATTAAATCAAAACAAATTATTTTAAATTTAACTATTAGTTCATATAAATATAAATTATAGGATTTTTTTTTCATGTCATTAATTTTTTTTTTATTAAAAGATAACATCAAAAACCAATTATAAATCTAATTTAAATTAGAGAATATTAATTAGATGACGTACAAATTATAAGAACGGTTCCACATTTTCAACATTTATGAAACTCGTTCCCGAAGTTTGGGGAGCTTCAAAACGTTTTCAATTGGCTGGGAACTTTTTTGGAACTTGGGAGTTTCAACATCAGGAAATGAGAACTTGGGAACCAGTTTCCTAAATTAAGAGCTTTGAATTCGAATTATATTAAATTAAAATGTAAATATATTTATTACATTATTACAAATACATAATTTTTTACAAATATTTTCATTATATTTATTCAAAATATCACTATAAAACTAAGACTAAACTAATTTGTCAAATATTTAGTTAAGTAAAAAACTTATGAAAAACTTTTAATGCATGTATGTTTTCCTTCAAGCTCAAACTAAACATGAAAGTCCAATAAATCAATACTCTATCCATGCCAAGCATTTTCTCCACTACTTAGTTGATATTATTGTATTTTCATATTAGAAGAGTACTACTATTTTGTATTTTCCAATAACAAAGAATAATTCTTCAAATTTACAAAGATGTTTAAAGTTTTTATATGTAATTTTAATTTTAAAAAGTGTTAAAGTTGTATATATGTATTTTCAATTTTGTTTATCATTTTCTAATGAAATATTTATGGATATTAAAGTTTGAGTATTGTGTTAAATATATTCATATAATTATTAGCACAAATTAAACTATTAATTTCAATATTGTAGTTGTTGCAATAAGAGAAACATTGTCCTCTACCTTCAATTTTATTGAAATAAGATTTAAAATGTATCATATATCTATACATTGTAATCCAAAGTATCATTGTAATCTAGAATATTTTTTATATTTATTTAATATATATTAGTGTGCCTCTCAACTTCAAGTTTCTTGTAAATTTGAGGGAAACTTCTACCCATTCAAAACATTTGTTTCGAAAACTAGTGCAACATAAGTACAAAGTAACCATTTCTACGTAATATACTCTGATAAATATTTAAATTTACATAAAGCAATAGTAACTAACTAAAATAAAATTACTATTATTGAAAAAATAAAAAAATAAATTAAATAAATATACCATTTAGATGAAAAAAAACTCAATTATTAATTGGCAATGAAAAAGTAATGAAATGTTAGAGGTACAAAACATATGATGAATGAAATATTTCTCAAAAGTGAAAAATACATTTCTACAAGAATTTAAAATAACCAAATCCTTATAATAAAACAAATCATATATGTTTTAAATCACAATCGATCAAATTGAAAACCTACTTCTATCAAAATATGATCATATCAATTTCAAATGAAAATATGATCATATCAATTTCAAATGAACAAAGTGGTGATAAAAGCAAGTATGTCCTCTTCAAGAAAGAGATATTTCAATTCTCAAAGAACTTCAACAATATCTGAATGTGAATGATCATTTAACGACGCTAAAGCCTAGCGATAATGACGTATGTGATAGAAGCAACAAATTAAAGCTATTTAAATTAGCCAAATGGCAGTGAACAAGGGAAATTTCCTGCCTCGTTGGTATATTTATGAACTTAGATAAGATATTGGTTGTTCGTATACTGGTTTGTAGTTTGTGTAACTCAAAAGGAAGAAGCTAGGATTATAATTATAATTCTTATTATTATTATAATTAAGTTGATAGGTTTATATCTATCGGAAATGAGTGTAATTAAACATCTTTTAATTATAAACTTTAATTTTATGGTTAGCAATTGAATATGTTGGTATATTTTTGGTCGCCTTCCCAAATCAATGAATGAAATTTAATATTGATAACTACTTTGCATTTATAAATGTTTAGGTTTACTTGTTTACTTTTTCACATTTATTTAATATGATTAATAATTTAGTACACTAACCAATAATTTACCTAATTAACCAGGATTAATATGTATAGAATAAATCATTATCTGGATCATTCAATATAAATTAACAAATGTCTTATTGTTGAAGGTGTTTTATTTTGGGCATATATTTATGAATGTGAAGTGCCACATTTGGCATTTGGCCTGAGTTTCACTTAACACACCATGGTTAAGGTTGATGCATTAGCTTAGTCATATGGGGGCAAGGCAAGCATTTCATTTTCGTTTGTATGACTGTGAAACCTATATGAGTTTCAATTTCTCCTTATGTTGTCCCATATTCTTGAGAACAATGCTTGCCGAAATTCATATACACAATCCAAAGTTCATCAGGCATGATGCTATTGACGATAAGATCTCTAAGGTGTATGCCGAAATTCATATACACAATCCAAAGTTCATCAGGCATGTTGCTATTGACGATAAGATCTCTAAGGTGTCTGCCACATCTCTAACAATATGGAAGAAATCCCTTGTTTTATGTTGCAGTGGTTTTATAGTGTTCAGTTCCAGCGAGAACCTTGAGTTTAGAGTTGACAACTATCCTTGAGATCCCAAGGACTAAGTCTTCTCATGAAAGTTGAATGGACCTTCTCACAAAGTATACAAAAATATCTATTATCTTTTAATTGAACCTCTATAGTTTGACATTCCTGTAATGAGGAAGAATAAGATCTCTGTAACACTTGAAAGTGAATTAAATTGTATTATTATACGTGAAACCGAGGTCGAGTCTCCAGAATGAATAGTAAGGATTCCTAGTAGAATTCTAGTATGCCCATAAACCTTTGTTCGTCGAGAGAAGAGCATCATATCTATTAATCTCCTCAAAGAGTTTAGTAGAGGAGGTGTACGAGCATTTTTAGGCTAAAAAAAGAAGAATAAGTCGCACTTTGACTACGGTGTGTGTTGAAGGATTTATGTCAAGCGGTCCATCACTCTTTTCAACCACTTCGGTCCATCACTCTTTTCACTGCTTTAATGAAGTTGTTACAGAGGTTTGTATGTTCCTAGATTTTTTCTTACCTAAACTATATTTACATTCCATGCAAAGAACTGTAAAAAAACCCTACCCATGGCATGCAAAGCGAGCGCTCTCCTTAAAATTTCCTCCCATTAGATGGTCCATAAACCCTACTTGTCTCATGCAAAATGAGTGCTCCAATGACATAGTTTGAATTATGTGGAACTCTAAAAATATTTTAACATTGTTTAAAGATTTTAAGATTGTTTAATCATTGTAATTGACGTTCATCATCAGCCACAACTTAAGTGGCTATGCTAGTATAATATATCTTATAATTTTTATAAGAATGCAAGCCAAACATAAAAAAAAATGAAAACCAAATATTAAGACAATTGGTGTTAAGCTCACCAAATATTTTGCATCTTCAGAATCTCGATGGTATAGAGGAAAGAAGAAGAAAGAAAGAAATTATTTTAATGTTCATGAAGCTAACAATATCCTATGGGACATACCACCTCACACATTGATTTATGCATTTCAACCCTTTTTTTGTTCATCTTGACGATGGGCTCTCCCAATCTCTCCACTGTCCCCTCGTTGAATAAATTATTCCAAGAGCTAGTTGTCAAGAGACTTACATAGTTTTCCATGTTGTCTTTGAAAGATTCACACTCTAAAATGAAATGTTTTTCTATTTCCACTTTTCCGGAGGTGCAAAACATACACACCCTTTCTTCCCAAGTTCTCTTTGTTCTTTTCCAACCCCTGGTTTCACAATGGAGTTGATGGGAATTGGTTCTTAATTGAGAAATAAAAAATTTGTCTCTCCAAGATATATTGGCCCCTATGTACATTTTTTTATGATGATTATAAGTGGGGTTAAACTCTTCAATATAATATTCTTTCTTTCTCCCTAGCCCTTTATCCCAGGTTCGCTTGTGGAACCTATCAATAACAAAAGACTTTATCTCTTTACTATTCGTAGGGCACCTATTCAAGTGAATATCCCATTTATTAAGCCATTTAATATTTTTCCGCATCCATGTCTTCTTTCTTTTACACAATATGTCATTGAAGACGACCTTAGGCCACAAACAGTCTTCCATTGATCATTTTTTTTAGATATATTATGAGACGCACCGTAGAAGTTGCGTCAATAGAAGAAACCCCTATTTCACTCATCGTGATATCATAAGGAACTGAACTTTTAGTTTTAAACTTGTTTGTAATTAAGTGTTTTTGAATCTTCTCAATTTGCTTCAACTATAAGTTGGATGTATTGTTGGCCCACACTTGAAAACCATAGAGAACCACCGGGATCGCTAAAATCCCAAAGAGAGTTTTCATTTTCTTCCAATCCCATAGATCTACCTCTCTGCACCTATTTTGGAAAGCATAGAACGCTTTCCAACCTCCCAAAGTTCATTTCTTTATGCAACCTTCCCAACTTAGATTTTTGTTGAATTCAATTCCGAGGTTTTTATAATGTGCCACTTCTTCAAGAGCACTTCCTTCAAAGTAGAACTTATGTTGATTATGATTTTGTTTTCTTTTGCTAGAAAAAACTATCACTTTCATCTTGTTAGTATTTACTTGCATCTCCACTATACTACAAAAGTGTTCAAGGGAAATTAAGTGTTCTTGCAACTCAAGAGCAGATTTAGCCAATGCAAATAACGCCAATACAAATAAAGGAAGAAACATTAGATGCATGCCATAAATTTATGATGTATAATATACTCATTATATTATGTAAAAAGTTTAGTGAGATTTGTTAGAACTAGAAGTCACCTCTGGATTGCGTTGGAGGTAAGCCCAATACCCATGAGATTTTTATGTCACAGGTTGGTTTTAAAGAGGTCAAATGGGCGCAGACTCAAGATGATATTGTTTTAACTCAGAAAACTAGAATGGTATGTGTTAGAATCTAATGGATGTGCTCGTTTAACCATAGACAATATCACTATTGTCACCCAACCATAGGCCGAAGACACCCTTAAGCACCTTAACCTTGACAAAGAATCATTCCGGAAGAAAACCCTAGGCTTGATAGCCAAACAAAGGGTGGCGCATATTTCTCCAAGAATAACGCACCAAGCAAGAGTAACAAGAGCTGATTAGAGAGTCCAAACGATAACCAAGAGATAGTCCAAGCCAAAACCAAAATCTGCTAGCTGCAACAACTGCAATGACAACTCTCCTCTAGACTTGCGCACAAACTGGCCAACTGCAGTGCGCACAAGTGTTTCTTCTGCAATTCTGAGAATGCCTGCCAGAATGAAAAATGATCTTCTGTATTTATACTAAATCTAGCAAAATGCCTTGGTTGACTTTTCATTCTGGGTGCTTATTTACTTAGTATGTGATATTTCCTTTAGCCGACTTATTCTCTTGGAGGTTAATAACCTAATACAAGTTATCCTCTTGAGTCGACTTGTATTCTAGGGTTATTAGCCAACTAATTAGGGTTTCTTCTTGCTTCCCTGAATATTCTATTTTTATCAATTTTACATGTGGAGGTAAATACCTCCCACAACTACCATAATATCAACACTCCCTCCTAGCTAGGGAGGTATTGAAGGTAATGGTCTTGAGCACAAATATACCATTCACCTATTAGAATCAACATAGGCGTATAGACTATCTCATGACAATATCATGAGCACCATCATCACTATCAGTGTCATCGGCTACATCATCTCTCGAAACCATACTCCATCTAAGTAATCAGACATGATGCTGGATAAGTCACTCACTCCATAGAGTGACACAAGAACCATTCTTCTAATCTGGACATATGTCCTAGAAGAATAAATGTCATGGACCATTTTATGTCTGGGAAATCTCTGTCCATTGATCATCCATCTAGCTAATTAAAAAATTTCCAACACTATTGATAGTCTTCAAGGCAATCAAAACAATGTAATTCAATAGAACACAATTGTGTCTATCCATAGTAGTACACAACTACTATCTAGTGGTATACTCCCACACCAAGTAGCACACAGATACTTGATCATTGACATATAGTCACAATCAGTGGAACACATCCACCACAATAGTATACATATACTGTCGAGAGACATATAGTCTCCATAAGAATCGTATCATATGATATCAACCTGCACAGAAAACATTGTTATGATATAAACTAAGTCATATGGGCCATTCTTCCAATCACATATATGAGATCTGGAAGAGCATCTACCCTCAGAAGGTAAAACATTAATGATGAGCTATCTGGACTATTCTTATCAAGTAAGGAAGAATAACTATCCCAATTTATGAGCCTGGACCATTCCCTATCCGGGCCATTCCTCCGGCACTAAAAAAAGTGCAACCTGGAGAGAATGAATCTGCCCTAGGGAATGCATGTCCCTGATTGCTAAACCCGGACCATTCACCTATCTTAGCCATTCCTTCGACACTAAACAAAGTGCAGCCTGGAGAGAATGAATCTTCCCTAGGGAATGACTGTCCAGACCATTTCCAAAGGAAATGGTTGTCTTGCACCAACCTCCAAAACAGACCATTCTTTGAAACTACTCACAACTGTGAGCTTCAAAAGAATGATTGTCCGGCGAGGCGGAAAAGTCTTATTGACCACTACTAAGAGTGATTTTCAAGAAGAGAGACTATCCTAGACCATTCTGTATGTTAACCACAAGGGGAATTTCGAACCATTTTTATTACGAAAATGACCATTCGATCTGGACCATTTTTCGAACTGGAAGATGTCTGTCCGTTAGAAATATCAAACTACTTTCTGAACTGGAAAGGAACTTCTCATCCTGGACAATTTTTCGAACTTGAAAAATGACTGTCCATAAATCAATATCACATCAATGCTCCCTCCCAACATGGGAGTCATCTCTTCCTTTTTCAATAAGGAAGTCGTCTCCATGAGATCCAGATTGAGTACACAAACTTTTTCATCTTGGATAGAGGCTTCACCAAAATGTTTGTTTATCTGCTCATCTATGGAGATATATATATTGGAGAACCACTTTCTCTTTTCTTGACTTCATCACGGAGAGTGTAATGCTTGATCTCAATGTACTTCGGTATTTCTGAACACTGGTTTTCTCTGAAGGCTTCATATAGCTCTGATCAATGTAGTATATCTTTGTTGGATTAATCTTTTGTTTCCTGCTAGCTCATAACATCGTGGCGGGGATCAAACTGGAACATATCTATGAGAGTTTGTCATGGATTAGCAATCCATCATTCTGTATTTCTGAGTAACCATTCTGATACAATATCTCTGTTATAGAAATATTTTCGCCATGCTTCTACTATGTATTGAAGGCTCTGCACCAAGTTTTTTGAATCCATATAAGATATTCTTTCATATGCATACAAGGGTCTCTTTCAGGTATACCTCAAAGCCTTTGAGGTTTCTCTACATGTAAACTCCAACCTATGGATATTGTGGATGATATACTGGCTCATGTAGAGGTATCTCTGGTTTAAAAGAAATCATCATAGTCTTCTCCCTCCATATGGGAGAACCTCTAGTTCTAGATATTGCAATGATTTCATTCATAAGTCTTCAATACATTGTTCTTCATCACAACTTTCAGTTCCTCTGCTTGATTTCTTTTAGTGAGTTCATATCAGGCTGGTAGTCTTGTGATTCTTGATACACTAACTGGTTGTTCTAAATTTTCTTTCTCTCTTGGAATATTCATGTTCTTCCTCATGTTTCTCTTTAGAATATCTATGTTCTTCCTCATGTTCTCTTTTAGCTCTTGAGTTCATGGAGTTTTCTATAGATTCCATGCTCTAAAGATTCCAACTTCTTTCTTTCATCATAGGATCATGGATGTGGATGGACAACCAGGGATTACTTTAAGGCTTCTTTTCGAAGAATACTTCTTTTGAAGTCACACTGAACACTTGTTGCTTTTCATGGTTGCTACCATGGACAGATACTTCATCATCTTCAATGGATCATATAATTTAGGATTAGCTCCCTCCTAATACTTGCTTCATGCATGAATGCATGTTCTTCTTTTGATAATATAATCGGTTCCCTCCATCTAGAAGATTCCATGCTTCTGTCTACATCCTTATTGCCTTCTGCAAAGTGTCACAAATATTTTTCCAATTTCCTCTTGATTGCTAACTTCTTTATGTCTTTACTTTTTCTAGGTTTCTTCAAGATTGATTATGATAATAACTTCCACATGAATTGTTACCAGGGGTTGTTGATGTACTTCATTATTTCATGTGTATTTTATAACTTGTAGCAAACATTAACTTGTTGTTCTTCCATAAGTATAGTTTCTCTTTGAAGAAATAAATATGCAAGATATGTACAGAAAACATGGTATGTACAAGAACTATGAAGAGTGTTGTTTACCTTGTATTAGAGGAAGAAGTTTGTTTCATCCTGCTTGATATTCTTTGAAGGTTCCTTTTTTTTGTCAACTGATGCTTCATGTGTCTCCTTCCTTTTCTTCATCTTAGGACAATGATTCTTGTAGTGACCATACTTTCGACAATTGAAGCATTGTATTTCTGACATATATTTCTCTTGATTTGGCTTCTTCCTTGAACCAAACTTCCTTTTGTTCTTGAAATTCTTGAATCTTTCTGTGAAGGCTTGATCATCGTATTTATTTTGATTTTTCTCTTTTGCACTAATCCTTGATTCTTCTTGTGCACAACAAGTCCATAGTTATTAGAATGTAGGACACTCCTTCCTTGTGTTCATACTTGTGGAAAATGCATCCCATATCTTGGGAAGACCATTGATTACTATATTTACTAGTTCCTTCTCTGAGATGATATTTTCAATAGCTTGTAGTTGATCTATTAACTGAGATATCCTCAAAAAGTATGATTTTATGTTGTCATCATCATTCATCTTCATGTCATAGAGCTCATTCTTCAGACTCATTACTTGTCCAATGTTTTCGACTGAGAAGAGGTTTGTTAGGGAATCATACATCTTCTTATATGAGTCAAGATGGGAGATGTAGCATATCAAGTGGTATTTTATAGAGTCCAATATGATACTCATTTCATTGATGTCACTGTCTTTGAACTTCTCCATAATTGCATCATTCTGTGGTTCCTTCTCTTTTCCTTCTTCAAACTCTGGTTCCATGATCTTTCCTTTCACGATATCCAACACTTTATTATTGGAAAGGATGAGGTCAATCCTTGTCCTTCACACTTTGAAGTTAGAAGCCCCATCTATCTTGTTTTCTGACTTCATAGAGTAATTCATGGTTGCCTTGATTGGGTCAACCCTAGATTTGACCAAAAAATCAAACTTGACATTTTTTCTTGTTGAGAGTACCAGGAGATGCGCTAGGCTAGGGCGCACTAGTCTATCCATAAATTAGGTAAATCCCTTCACTTAAGGTGCCTCAATGAGAAGGTTAGGGTTTCTGTAACTACACCTGCTAGTAACCCTAGCGACAATGCTTTGGTAACTGCTCCTTCTAGAAACCCTAGCGACAGTTCTTCAATGAGATTAGTATCCTTATGGCTATGCTCCCTTCCAGTGGTTAGACTGAATGAAGGAGGTGTGGGCCCATAACCTGTTAGAATCTAATGGATGTTCTCTTTTAACTATAGACAATATCACTATTGTAACCCAACCATAGGCCGAAGCCACCCTCGAGCACCTTAACCTTGACAGGGAATCATTCTGGAAGCAAACCCTAGGCTAGATAGTCAAACAAAGAGTGGCACATATTTCTCCAAGAAAAACGCACCAAGCAAGAGTAACAAGAGTTGATCATAGTTTCCAAACCATAACCAAGAGATAGTCCAAGCTGTTATCGAATAAATCGGTAGGTGTGGACACTAACAAATCTCCCTAGATCCACCTGGATCTAGAACAAAACAGGACAAGACATGACTCTTTCCCTAAGTTGCAATCATTGAATCTACTACTAAGAAGGATTGAGTGGCATACCTTTATATTGCTTCCTTAGGTCTCTATTGTTCCCACTTCGCTCCGGTGCTCTTGTGAAATTAGGTCCAAGACAACACAAACCAACCAAGGTGAAGATAACAAAGTATATTCAATGTCAACCTATGCATATGATCAAGGAATTATGCAATAAAACAAGAGTGATTTTATGGGAAAGGGACATGCCGTTGTATTATATTAAACGAAAGTAGAAGATACAACCGGATCGCCTTCATGTTGCAATCTTCCTTTCAGTGACCCTTGGTTCCAACACACACACTTTCTCTATATTTGCATGAATAAGATCTAATACAACCTAATAAGCCAGATAGAGTCTTCAAGCTTTTGTCCAAGCAGAGTTCTTCACACAATCATTTCACCAATTCTTCATTCATCCTTGCTTAAACTTTTCCATGAGAAACCTATCAATATATAGGAGAAGGAGGGATGGTTACATGGATGGGGATGATCCCACCAAATCTGACAAGTCAGTAGGATGCCAACCATGTGAATGCCAACTCATTTTCTAGAAGATTCTCTTCTAGAACCTTTGTGACCTCTTTTCTTCTAGAACCTTCCTGACCTCTTCTCTTCTTCAAGCTTATAAATATGTTTTCACCCTACCTATAGAGAAGAATACGAACATTTCACACCCTAATTGTGGGTGGCCTGTGAGAATGAGGGGATTTTGCACCCTGTAACATAGGCAGCCTGCGAACTCATCTTAAAAATGTGTTTTTTGGAAGAAGACAACAATCACTTTTCTCAGGAAAAAAATCCTTGTGGGAGCCTGAATACATCACTTGTAGAGACATCACCAGAGTGACCAAAATCATGTGTAACACAAGCGAAAACCAAAATCTGCTAGCTACATCAGCTGCAACGACACCTCTCCTCCAGACTTGTGCACAAACTAGCCAACCGTACAAGTGTTGCTTCCGTAGTTCTGAGAATGCCTGCCAGAATGAATATTGGCCTCCTGTATTTATACTAAATTTGGAAAACTACCTGGGCCAATTTCTCATTTTGGCTGTCTATTTACTTAGCATTAAATATTTCCTTTAGCGACTTCTTCTCTTAGAGGCTAATAACCTAATACAAGTTATCCTCTTGAGCCGATTTTTCTTCTAGGGTTTAGTCTTGCTTCCTGGAATATTCTATTCTCGTTAGGTTTACACATGGAGGTAAATACCAACCGCATCTACCATAATATCAACAATATGCACCTATAGGTGAGGTCTTGACTAACTTCAGTCAATAAGGTTGAGTAAGGGTGAATAGGAGGAATATTTTGTGAGAAAGGTGTAGAGGTACACTATGAGCATCAGATTTTCTAGCAGCCTAAGGAGCAAAACCTTAAACACAAGGTCCTCTTAAATTCAAATTTCAAGGAAGCTAAGAGAAACCATGACAGTACTATAATCAACATTTAACATAATACAATTACAACAATCCATGTGAATCAATCAAACATGAAATCTATCAGTATCAGAGGTAAATAATATGGAGAAGAAGTTGACTTTCATTAAACAAGATATCTCAAAAAAAAATACATAACCAAAGAACCAATGTTCGTCATCAAAAGTTTACAATACGGGAGCACTGTTCAACCATCGACCATAACAAAATATCAAAACTTCCTATATATATTAAAATACTACAACCACCATGAATGTGATCAGATCACTGCCTTCAAATCCTTTAGTTGGCACCGACTCTGTCAGGTTGTGCAGACCTCATGATGTCAGACGCAAGCCAGGCATAGTTATGTGCTTTACAGGAAAAAATGCCCATAAGGAAGATTTAGATCATAAGTGTGCCTTCACCGCTCTCAGAGTGAGTTGAAGTTTGAACCAACAACTCTGTGTCCATTAACTGATATCTCCTCAGGATCGAAACCAGGCTAGGTAACCAAGGGACGACTACTTTCTGTGATTAAATAAGATGTTAACTGAACATATGAACTCGGGGCCATTAGTCTGATCGAGTTATGTGGCTGGGACGATTCTTCTATTTGAGGTGCAACCACTGAAGTTTACCCATTTACCAATTCTGGGATACATAAGACCTTGTATGGAGACGGTGCCAAATTTGGCCCTTTAAGAGCCTTGAACGTGGAGTAGAAGATGGGCACCCTGTAACTTCGTCCTTGCTCCAATGTGACCCCGGGTTGTGACCCTACGCAACTGCACGATTGCGGGAGCGACCAAGTTTGGTTTGAAATAAAAACTCTTTTGTCCCCGCAATTCACCATGAACCGCTAGGCGTCCCTTTCTAAAAACGATGGTTCTGATTGCGACCCGCCCATGAAATTTTAAAACGTGCGCACCTTCCGACCCTACAATGGAGAGTGACTGTTGATCTTGTGATATGAGATGATGCTTCTTGATCAACAACCCATCTCTGGTGCTTTAGATCGATGGATCAGATCTTCCATCTTTGACTTCACGACGGAGATCCACTTTGGGTCTCCAGGACTTTAGGACTTCGACCACTTTGACACTTCGACACTTTTGAATGTGAAACATGAGGAATTTCCCAGGGGAAAATTCCCGGAGTGAAAGATGGGCTGCCACGTGTCCCTGTTGATGGATGGGCCAGATTAACTTCGAGACTTCGGGCTTCGGCCCTTTGGATTTTTTACACACTTCAAACCTCCCGAAGCTTATTTCCCCGAACACTTGAATCAGATGCCACGTGTTCCCTTCAAGATCAATGACTCATGCTCACTTCGGGGCTTTGTGCTCTAGCGCTATACTTTGCACGATTTTGGACTCTTGAATGCCCATGAGCCATTGATCTAAACTGGCTGAGGGTTTGGGAAGACAAAAGGATCAATCACAAAGGAGAAAGAGATGAGTGCTGAAACACAAAGGGGTAAACAAAAATGATTTTGCCGACTGAAGGGGAAAAATTAAGAGTTGGTCTGTGAAAAGTATAGAGACAGGGAAACATTACAGACTTAGGTAGAAACCAAAAAACCACAGGACTCTGACAAGTTCATGTGATAACATTTGGCTCCACAAGGGATGGCATGCTCTTTGCGAGCTGCCAAGAACAAGTAGTTCCAGTGCTTTAGTTGTTGGGTTATGGAGTCATGCTAAAAAAACGTCCTATTGAGGATTGCAGGCCGATAATTACTCTAAACAAAAGAAAATACATGGGCTCCAAAGGAGCTTATTTATGCACAATCCTATACTATCTAATATTTACAAAGTGCTAGGTGAAAACAAACTTCCACCATAGCCATTCAAGTAACTTCCTAACTGAAAGCTCTTTTACTTTGTCAGCGACTGATAACAGACGATGCAATCGTGACAAAAGAACGGTTACATCCTTGAAATTTCCTCCAATGCTTGAAGTTGAGATAAAGATAGGCAACTCCAAGGCATGAAGGAAATGCAGCTCCATGTACTTGCTGACAGGCTCATAGAACGAGTGGAAAAATCTAGAAAATTTGTAACAGACAGGCCGATCTTCTCCACAACTGCTCACATATGGCTGAATATCTTTGGTAAGCATAGGTGGATGAGAAGTTGATGCAGGCTCATTGATCCGAGGTGGTGGCTTCTCACTCATAGGTTCAGGGAATGATATAAACTTCTTATTTGGATTTCCCTCTTTTTCTCCTTCATGGGTCTCCCAAGGATCATATTCACAATCATAATAAACAGGAACCATGGGAGAGCTTTGCTCTTTGTCATCTTCGCTGGGATATTCATCGCAAGTTGTTTGTTCTTGTCTAGTATCGGAAATCACTTCTTCGTCGTAAGTAGGGTTGCCAAGAACATCTGTTACGAGGACCAAAATATCCTCTGCATATTCATAAGAGAAGCAAGCACGATCTGCCTTCAATTTCTCTATTTTTGCGAGAATTACCAGTCCCACCAGCTCACCCTAAGCATCTTCTTCATCCTCACAGTCTGCATTAGAATATGCTATATTCTCAACACAATCGTTATATTCCTTACAACAATTATGAGAAATAAACTTAGAGGAATAAAACTTTTGAAAATGCCCATTGAAAGTTGCATGACACTGATCTAGGGAGGAGATGCTAGTAGGGGGTAAGGAGTGGTACAAATTGCGAGCATCTCCTGCTAACAAGATCATGAGCATCTTTAATAATACATCCTCATGATGTATTTCCCATTGATGCATGAGTTCATGAAACTCAAAGAAATGCTGAGCAGGGTTGTCCTCTTTACGCTTTCTAAACATGGGCAAATAATCACCCCATTCATTTGGAGTAGAAACAACATTAGGAAAACCAGGAACATAGGAGAAATTAAAAGGAGCATACCTCTGAGCCAAGATTCTTTCCATTTCGAACCAGTGGAGTCTCCAATCAATCCTTTAATCATGGAGTCGCCAGGTGAATGATATGCAGTCTGAATGTGTCTGGTCTTTGTTCACCATCAAAGACCAAATTTGATCGTTGTCAATCTCCCACAGAACTTTCAAGCTGAGAAAGCGGATGTTAAAATCTTTCTCGAAAAACTTCTTTGGGTCACCTTGGGTGTGCTAGAAGAAGCCACAACTGAAATAGTGGAGTCTCCAGGTGAAAATGCAATCTTCAATGGTTCTGATATTTGATGCACCTTCAAAATCAGAAGCTCGTTGTCGTTCTACCCACAGAAAAGTCTTCAATTCATTCCCTGGCAACGACACCAGAAATGTTAGCACTAGAAGTCACCTCCAGATTGCGTTGGAGGTAAGCCCAGTACCCATCAGAGTTTTATGTCACAGGTTGCTTTTAAAGAGGTCAAATGGGCACAGACTCAAGATGATATCGTTTTAACTCAGAAAACTAGACTGGTATGCACCTGTAGGTGAGGTCTTGATTAAATTCAGTCAATGAGTTGAAGCAAGGGTGAATAAGAGGAATATTTAGTGAGAAAGGTGTAGAGGTCTGCTATGAACACCATATTTTCCAGTGGCCTAAGGAGAAAAAACTTAAACACAAGGTCCTCTTGGATTTAAATTTCAAAGAAGATGAAAGAAATCATAACAGTACTATAATCAACATTTATCATAATATAGTTACAACAATCAATGAGAATCAATCAAACATGAACTCTCTTAGTATCAAAGAGAAATAAGATTTATAAGAAGCTGACTTTCATTAAACAAGATATCTCGAAAACAAATACATAACCAGAGAACCAATGTTCTTCATCAAAAGTTTATAATATGGGAGCACTGCTCAACCATCGACCATAACAAAATATCAAAACTACCTATATATACTAAAATGTTGCAACCACTAGGAATGTGATCAAATCATTTCCTTCAAAGCCTTCAGTCGGTACCCACTCTCTCAGGTTGTGCAGACCTCATGATGTCAGATGCGAGCCAGGCATAGTTATGTGCTTTACAGGAAAAATTTCCCATAAGGAAGCTTCGGATCATAAGTGTGCCTTCACGACCGCTCTCAGCCTTCTTTTCATTTATGGAGTGAGTTGAAGTTTCAACCACCAAATCTGTGTCCATTAACTGATATTTCCTCGGGATCGAGATCGGTCCAGGTAACCAAGGGATGACTACTTGTTGTGATTAAATGTGATGCTAAATGAACATACGAACTCGGGGCCATTGGTCTGATCAAGATTTGTGGCTGGAACAATTCTGATATTTGAGGTGCAGCCGCCGAAGTTTACTCGTTCACCAATTCTAGGATACACAAGACCTTGCGTGGAGATGGTGCCAAATTTGACACTTTAAGAGCCTTGGACACATAGCAGAGGATGAGTGCCCTATGACTTTGGCCTTGCTCCAATGTGACCCGGGGCTGTGACCCTACGCAATTGCACAATTATGGGAGCGACCAAGAGTGGTTTGAAAGCAAACTGTTTTTCTCCCCGTAATTCACCATGAACTGCCACTCGTTCCTTTCTAAAAACCATTGTTCTGATTGCGGTTGACCCTTGAAATTTTAAAACGTGCGCACCTTCCGACCTCGCAATGGAGTGTGACCGTTGATCTTGTGATCTAAGATAAATCTTTTTGATCAACAATCCGGCTCTGGTGCTTTAGATCGACGGATCAAATCTTTCCTCTTCGACTCAACAACCGAGATCCACTTTGGTTCTCGGGGACTTCGAGACTTCGGCCACTTCGGGGACTTCGACCACTTTGACACTTCAACACTTTTGAATGTGAAACATGAAGAATTTCCCGAGGAAAAATTTCCAAAATGAGAGATGGGTTGCCGCGTGTCCCTGCTGACGGATGGTCATTAAGGGATAACATTGACTCTGTTCTCTAAACATCTTATCTCTCAAGCATGGCTTATCATTTACATTTATAGCTTGTGATCTTTTGGCGGTGGCACTCTTGTTTGTTTTTTCATTTGATGTAATTACTAAGATGAACTCGTGTACACAGTTGGTGGGGCCTTTTACTTGTTCCCAAAGTTTCCACGTTCCAAGGTTCAAGACATATAGACTAAGTGTTGTAACGATTAATTCGGCTCTATGGATGTGATTAGATAATTAATATGATGGATGTGATTAGATGATTAATATGATGCCTCCTTTGGTTTTCTAAAGTATTTTTATTTGTTTTTAGTGTTTTGTATTTTCCAATGAAAATTTAGCAAAAGTTGATTTTTTGTGGGGTTGGAATTGGAGAACTTAGTGTTTTTATTTATGGTCTCATATTTTGCATTGCATTCAGGTTGATATTGCATCGGATATTTTGGGGGTGAGATTGTAGAGGATATTAAAAAGTTATTGATATTGTTAGATTATTTTATAATTATATAATATAAAGGAGATTAAAATAAATTATATATTTTTTAAGATGTATTTTGTGATGGTTATATAATATAAGGGAGATTAAAATAAATTTTATATTTTTTAAGATGTATTTTGTAATGGGTAGAGTAAAGCTTTTACCATTAATCTTTTATTTTTTTTAAATAAATTGCGTATAAGTTTAGAAACTGTGAACTTCTTTAAACTTACACAAAATTTTAAATTAATATACTCAAATTAAATTAAAAATATAATTTTAAATTTAATCTAATATCAAAATGATAAATTAACTAAATACCTAATTTTATAATTATTATTTGTTATTCACCTTCGCTTTCTGAATTATACAAACTATATATAAACGGACTTAAATAACATCATCTCAGTAACGTTAACTATAAGATTTGATTTTTTTTTTATAAAATAATATATTGTAACTTTATAAAATTTAAAATTGATATTCTAAACTAAATCCTGAACATTATAAAGTTGTATTTTACAGGCTTGTCGATCAAATTTCTATAGAATGCAATTAAATTTATAAAAAAATAAAACTTATATTATCAGAGAAAGAATTTTAAAAAGATGAAGATTAAAATTTAACAATGTTTGAAAGTTTTTTCCATAATTATAAAACTTAAAACCCGTTAAAATTTAAAACTGGTCTCTCGTTCTCGGAGTGTATATCGTAACTTAATATATGTTGGCATTATAGATTTTAACGTTAAGGACTGCCATTATTAATCTGGTCATTCCTGTTTAACATGTGATAGGTTAAGTGACATGCTAAACATGGATCTATACCACTGTAAATAAAATAAAAGATACAAATACATATACTTGCATCTACAAATATAACAATCTCTGTAGAGCGCAGGTTTCATACTCTTGTGAAATACATTGAGCCAAGCATTGCACTTCCGAAAGTGGTAGGTTTTACAATGCTCTAGATGCACGGCAGCCATTACAACAACCCGGTCCACGCGCTTGGGGAAAGGAGCGTTGTTGAATTGAAACCAGGAAATGGCAATGGTATTCAGAACTCGAAATTGTTTCTCTCTGTCTGAAAGGAAGAGAGCACAACCATTTCTCTGAGTGAACGCAGTGAACGAAGGTTTCCCTATTCGGAGGGGCAACAGCCTCATGGCACAAAAAGGCTGAATGATGGTTTCAAACTCGCTACAGAAAACACACATATGTGGATTATACGATGCGAATTGGAACCACTGTCGGTTTAGTCTGGTTTCTCTCCCGCTTACGGATGAAATGGGCTCTCTGAAGCCTCTGCTGGCTCTGAAGGATGCTGCTAGGTCTATCGAAGGTGCTTGGTCGTAATTAGAGAGGACTATTACAAGAATACAGACATAAATTACTAGAAATGCAATGGTATTTTTATGCTGAAAGTAATGATAATTTGAGGTGTTTGTAGTTGCTGAAACATAAATTCATAGCTGCAGCTTTTTAGGTAAAATTCATGTTGCCTCCTTTTTTCCATATTTGCTTGAAATAGGTTTATGAATTTTTATTTGGTAAAGCTACATGTTCAAACATAGATTCATGTTGAGATTGTTTATACCTGCAGGACTTTAGAAAACCCACATGACAAGGCAGAGAAAGTCTTTACAGAGATCCATGTTGAAATTATTTAGACCTGTAGGACTATTGAAAACCCACACGACCAAACGAAGAAAATATACAAAGAGTGACTTTGGGCTTTTAGTGGACCCTCGGACAGGACAAGTTGTCTCCTAGCCAATGCAGGATGGAAAGTCTTTCAACGCCCAATATTTTCAAGGAATACACAATGAGCGTACAGATAAAATATGCGAAACAAACAACACGGTGAGGCTATGCTCACTTCTGTATTATTCAATGAAGACAGATTACATCCTTATATAGGAAAAAACTACCGAGTCGGTTACATGCAAACCAAAGACAACTAGACTTTTAACTAGGAACTGACTCTTAACACGCCTACAAGTGACTCTCAAAACTGAAGCTTATAACTGGTGCTTACAATTTGCACTTACAACTGGCGCTTTCTCCTTTATTTCCAAGTCTCCCCCTTAATGGAGAATGGATTGACTTCTACACCTAACATCTCCCTAAACAGTTCAAACTTAATCTTTCCAAGAGGCTTAGTGAAAATATCAGCAGCATTTTCACTAGTATTACAATACACAAGAGTTAAGGTTATTTTCGTTTATTTTAGCTTTTTCTCGAACAAAGAATGATCACGAGCTTCAATATGCTTTGTATACGAAAATCAGATTCTTCACAATATTGATTGAACTTTTGAAGATTCTCCATCTCATCTTCGTTTCCTTTTTAGTTCTTCTCCAGCATCTTGAAAGTCTTTAAACCAAACAACTTCCTGAAGTTCTTTTCCGAGCTTTATATTCTATTTAGAGGTAGAAGACAAGGAATCTGATGGGATGCTTTCTTTGTCTCCATGGAAACAACCCAGATCAATGTTGAGCATATCGAACGGTTGATCTTGATCATGGATTAAATTTAATTAGAATCTGAATAACTTGTCAGCTCAACATCAGATGCATTAGTATTTTTAATACCATAATCAAGTGTATCTTTTATATACCTGAGTACTGCATTTGCTACATTCCAATTTATTTCATGAGGTTTCTCCATGAGTTGACTTAACACACTCACAAAATGTTCAATACAGGTCTGGTTGTGGTGAGATAAATCAAACTACCCACCATCTGTCTTTACACAGTGCCATTCACCTCCTTGAACCATCATCCCCAGAAAGGATTCCACATTAACGCAGAACAATGGAAGACTTGCTGATCCATTTTTAAATCTCTCAAGTATTCTACGATATATCTTACTCTAACAAACAAAAGTTTGGCTGAATTTCTCCAAACTTCAGACCTAAATGCGGTAATGTAACAAACCAAGATCTTTCATTTCAAATACCTTTGATAACTTTTCCTTGATTTCATCAATTAACTTCTCACCATTTCTCTTGTAATTATTAAATCATCAGCATATATTGAAATCAATACTATATACCCATGTTCATCAAATTTGGTAAACAAATTTGGATCACTTTTGCTCCCGATAAAACCTTGTTGAAGAAAGAGTCTATCTTCTCCTTATTCTAGGTGCTGCTTTAGTCCATACAACTTTTCTTTAACACACACTAAGTGTTCTTGCCCTTCAACCATTGCCGAGGTTAGGAGTAGGGTAAACCTCTTCAGCTAACTAACCGTTCAAAATGGAATTTAACATCTAATACAGCTGTTAAATGTGCAGCGGCTAAAACAATTAACATTAAATGTAAGTATTCAGATTTGGCCTCGTGCTGGAAATGTTTTAGCGTAATCAATACCTTCTATTTGTGAATAACCTTTTGCCAGTCTAGCCTTATCTTATCTATACTACCATCACGATTTAAACTTGGTTTGTATATCCCATTTTCCTCCAATGGGCTTCTTATGTTAGGCAATTCAGGTCGATTCCCAAGTATTGTTTTTTCATTATAGATTCATATTCTTCCTCATTGCATTTCGCCATTCATCTAATGTTCATTAGCTTCATCAAAACTCAGGGGTTCTATGACATTTGAAATGCTACTCATTAGGGCATTGTATTTATACCTCTCAGGAAGCGGAATCTGTCTTGAAGATCTTCTAAACTAATTATCTTCCTCCCCTTTAGAAGATCTGTCTTCACCTCTGGAGTGTTGTGACTTTGTAGATTATCCATATCCTTTGGAGTCCCTTCTTGTTGTCCTTCTTTGTTGTCATTTGCGAGGGGATGGATGTTGTTATGTGGTTGTTGTTAACAACTCCTTCATCGAAGTCTTTGCCATTCCTCATATTTCTGTCGTCAGCGTTTCACAACTCAATGAAGAGTACATCTCCTTGCAAATGCTTGAGTGAGTAGTGGGATCCAAATTTGTATGCTTTAGAATTCATAGCGATGCCCAAGTAAAGAAATACATTTAATGGCTTTAGCATTCGAATTTCCTCCTATTCTTCTTTGGAATAGGCAAGCCTTACACAAATACCAATTATGAGCGCGAGTTTGGGGACATACAGGCTTGAAAGAATGCCATTATCGAGCCTTGTTGGACTTCTATTCTTTAAATAGGCCTTCGATATTTATAGCCCACATTGAAAATGCATTTGAGATTCTTACCTTTCATAATTAGCATTTTCTGCGAGTTACTCTTTTCCTTTCCAGCTCCAGTGCATTTTGTAAGTGCAGAGGTACTATAAAGCCTTCCTTATATTTAAGTATCATATCTTTTTAGAAATATTTGTGATGATAAATAAAACTTTTTTCCTTCGTGCCAATCACGTTAAGTTAGATGGCCAAGGATGTTTTACTACTTTGATGTAGGCAGTTGCTGCTGACTTCGGTTTCATTGGAGTGTCACGGGGTTTAGAACCTTGAGGGTGCAGAGGGATCGGTGGAACCCGTTGGACTCCGGATTGATTCGGGGAGTGGGATATTTGAGTTTTTTCATTCACGGTGATATTGTTTTTGTTTTGATGATATATAAGTTTATGATATGTTGTTGACATGATCACACAGGATGGTTGATGATCTGCGGGCTGGCGATGGCTTATGACCCGGACTCACACTATGGGTAAAGGGGCCGCACCGCAGTTCAGAGATTGAAGGAGAGGTGTGGACAACAACCCTGCTGCAACCTACTAGCACTCACGGCGTAACAAGGCCTTGAGTTAGCGATTAACTAGTTGAGGATCCGATATGCCGTGAGGAAGACTGCAACAATTAAATCACGATGATGATTCTAAAGAAGTGGCGCCAATGCGTGAGGCCTTATTCATGTAAAGCCGCTTAGTCTCCCACAAGCTCACTGGCGGAGTGTTGTCCGGGGATTATAAAGTCCTGTCGTCAACCCGGTAGTGGCACCCTTGGAGCCGTGGTGCATCCTGAAGACGCGTCGGCATGAAAATACAAGTCAGCGATGCTGGCACCCTTGGAGCCGTGGTGCATCCTGAGAACACGTCAGCATAAAGAAATACCATAAGTCAGCGAGTGGAACCCGCTGGAGCCCGCGTGGTGCATCTGGAAGAACGCGTGTCGCGCCTTGGCGAGGAAGACAAACGGTAGTGGCACCCTTGTAGCACGTTGTGCGTCCTGAAGGACACATCGCATGGATGATGATGATGATGAGACAGCCTAGATGGCCCTAAGACCTTCGCTTTGACAAAATTCTTGGCGACTCCCTAATTAAATTTATGCTTTATTTCAAATCAAAGCCTAGAGATTAAAACATCTCTAAGATCTCGATTTGACAGGCCCTAGAAGATCCTGCAAAAATAAACCTGAAATGAGCTAAAAACCCATACCTAGGTGTTAATTAAAGTCTTCTTAAAGAAAAGGGGTAGAAGCAATGGAAATAAATTAAAAGCCATGACTGGAAATGATAATCAAGAAGAAATAAAGTTTATTAAAGTGTGGAATTATAAAAGCTAGGAATAAAATATATATATATATATATATATATATATATATATATATTTATTGAAAGATTCAAAAATCCGCTTATCTTTTGAGGAACAAATAATAATGAAATAATAATAAAGAGGAATAAAAGTGGAAATGAAACTAGAATAGAGAGCTTAATATTGGAAGTAGGGACATAGAATTAAAAAGAAAAAAAGAATCGGCATTTGAGGTTACTAAAATTAAAACTTCATTTTAGGAGAGTGATTAAAAGCATGAGAGGATCTAGGAACCCTATAGGAGTAATTTAAGAAAAGGCGATTTTGGGGGAGTGAGAATTTTAGTCTTTTAATTATTAAAAGAAAGGAATTAATTTTTTGGAACCTAGGGATAATTGACACTTGAATGAGAGGATTGTTTAGAGGTTTGTCATTAAAATTAATTAATAAAATGATTAGGAAAGTAGGTGGTCTCATTGTTCTATAAAAGAAAGGGAAATGAAGGAGAGGGGATGAGCGGTTAAAGCGTGGCGTTACGTTGTCGGATTGTGGCTTGATGGATTACTTGTGTGGAGTTGGGTTTATCTGAGCTATGTTGGAGTGGTAACTCAGCCGTGGAAATGAGCGCAAACTAGTGTTATCTTCTGGTTCTTATGGCAAGCCGCCCTGCGGCTCGAGGCTAAAGAGGAAGTAGAAATTGCCCTAAGCGTTTGGTTAGAAATTACCGGTGAGCATTCCTGATTCGTGGCAGCGGGGAAGTAGCCGCGGAAGCGCTGGGACAATCCGAGAACCGAAGACTCACAGTATGAATTTTACTTCTAGTAGGGTAGAATGCATGGTAATGGTGAATCCCTGAAGGTAAGCGTTATTATTTTGACCGTGTAATTGCTTTCTTTTATTTCATCAATGCAGTGCATGTAGAAGTTTTATTGTGGCCTTGGGGTACAAATCGATAATTAGGTAACCTTAGAGTTCACGCGCGAGTTTGAAAAGTTATGGAAACAAAAATACAAAACCCGCACCTTGATAAATTAAGTGGTTAAAATGAAAACCCCTGCACCTTCAGTAAATTCGTGGTTGAACGGGAATTTAAATCCCTGCATCTTCAGTTGACTTTATTTTGCAAACAAATCATAGAGTCACTGCACTGCTTGTGTTAAATTTTTATATAAGCGGAACATAACATCCCGGCATTTTCAGTGGTAAATCGTTTGAAACAGTTGGGGCTTTTGTTTTACATTAAAGTTGTAAATTTTGTTGAGTGGATTGTCCTTCAGTTCTTGTAAATTGCCTGGCGATTCGTTCGTCTTTGCTGTAAGCTCGTGGGCGATTGGTCATTCTGCTCCTGCGTTCATTCTGGCCTTCCCATGTGGTTTCCTACGCCTTCTTGTTGGGGTCTGCGTGGAGGTTAACCCTCCTTGCGTTACTAAAACTCTGACTACATCTTTATTTGACCTTAATCTCTGTTTTGTTTTCTTTCTCTCATGAGTGGCCTTCGTTATGTGTTATTGAGGGGCATCCCTTTGACCTGGGCATTTTATTCTATCGTGATTGCTGCGTGTGTCTTATTGTTTTCATGACCGAGTGCGTTCCTATCTCTGCGTGCATTTGTACTGTTATGAGCGTTATTTCTGCGTTTAATTTTGGGAGGGGGGCGTTTGTACAGATGCATGCCTTTATCTCTGTGTTTTTTTTGGTGGGGGCGTTTTATCACTGTGTGTTAATTCTGCGTTGTACAGAGTGCGCGTTTTATTCTTCGCTCTGATTTTTCTCTGCCTTTCTTCTGAAATCTTCATGTAAACCCACGTCCTTCCTGACCACCTTCTGGCAGCTCATTTTGACTGCGCCTTCACCGTCGTTTGTTGTCGGGGACAGTGCGATTTTCGAGAGGGCTGTTTATTTGTTTGCCAGCCAAATGAAGTTAATGCCATCTCGTTTTGTGAATGCTCGATGAACAACTAATCGTACCTCCTTAATCGACAGGACCAACTTCTAAGACGAGCAAACAAAGCATTCCTCACATTCAGTAACATCTAATCTACAACTTGATCTCAAAATAATCTCAGCGAAATGATCTGTGGGTATTTTTACCGTAAGCCGTCTTAGGAGAATAATCGTTATGTGTCTCTTTATAAATTTTTATTTTATTATTTAGTGTGCAAAGGGATGTGACCGAACCCTCCGGTTAAGCGTGATCCCTTTCTGCCCTCAATTCATTGATGAAGGGGGTGACGGTTCTGCGCCTAATCTGTAGGAGGCGCGCTGGTTTTTATTGTTAAATTGTCAGGGGATCGACTATTTTCAAGCTGGAATGTAACTACTGATCATATCCTACAGTTAGGGGATTTAAAAGATTCTTTTAGGTAACAACGTTTATTGTTATGTGTTTGCGTAAGGAGTAAAGCCACCCGGCGAGAGTAATGCGTTTTATATTTTTGAAATAGATTAAACTCACCTTAGATTAGGTAACTGATGTTTATGGAGATTTTCATGGGTAAGGAGTAATACCCCTTTAATGCACTTTTACTGTTGTATATTGCAAGATTAATGTGTTGTCGGAACAGTGAATGTTTAGGATAAGTAAGTGCACTTGTGATATGGGTGAGATACCAGTAGTTGCTTCGCCTCTATTTTTAATTAACCAATTGCAGCTGTTTTTCCTCTATTTCATTTTAGTCATTAAAATGTTATCATTGCAATTTGCCCCTTTTAATTTTCGTCATTAAAAGTTTACTTATTTATAGATTGCTCTTTTTCTACCTTTGATGTACATGGTTAATTTCAAGGTTGATGTCACCTAGCTAGATGATGTTGTGTCTATATACTGACTCACTTAATTAATTGTTATCCTAATTGTTGGCAATAGGAATATTAATAGCTGCCATTTCCAATATTGCCCCTTTTTGTTATAAACATTTTAAATTGTAATAACTCATAGACTGCCATCTTTAATTAGGATGCATACTGTTGTTTTAAATTGACGTTCCTATAATTATGATGTAATTCTACATAGTGACATCTTTAAATTAATTTATTATCTAAATGTATGGTCATTATTAATATTGATAGATGGTCCTTTTTAAACGTTTCCCTTTCTAAGTATTGTCATGTTAAAGATTAGTATATTCTAGATTGCCTTTCTAATTATGATGAATGTTGCTACATCAAATTGATGTCACCTATAAATTAGGATGTAACCTATATATTGGCTTCCTTAAATTAATAGTTATCTTTACTTATCCGCATTGAATATTGATAGTGGGCATTCAATTAGTGCCCTTTTTAGTTATTGTCATTTAAATTTTGTTATATTATGATAGAGTTGCCATTCTTAATTTTGATGTAAAATGTTGTGTCCGAATTGAGGTCACCTACTTAGGATGCATTTCTAGATATGGACACCCTTAATTAAGTGCTAGCTTTAATTATCATCATTTGAAATACTGATAGTTATCATTCCAATTATGGCCCATTTTATTATTAATGCTTTAGATTTTAATTATTTTACAGATTGCCACCTTTAGTTATGATGTATTTTGTTAATTTCAATTGATGAATACCTATAAGTATGATGTTATTTTTAACGCATTGCTATTGAACTATATGATCAGTGATGACATCGCATTGTGAGTTCCTCATGTCAACTGAATGTTTTTATCTTGGAAGGTCATCATCATTTGGTGGTTGTCGGATATAAGAGGTTTGTAAATGTAGAATCTTGGTCCGGATAGGTGATAAAAATGAAGGATGGTTAATGTTTCATGGCAGGGTTATTGTAAATTTATTGTTGATAATAATATATATATATATATGGTGCAATAACATTGAATTAGGTACAACAATTTACCCGAGTGAGTGTATTAGGGTGGTTGTTCCTTTAGATAATGTCGAACTTGGGTGTTCATTGCCAGAGTCCTTGTCGCACGCCTTCCGTAAGGGGCGCAATCGTACTTCTTATGTATGTCGAACTTGATTTTATTCAGTTGGTTGCTTGTGTCAGGTGGGATGTAGACACCTCCATGTTCCTCAGAACAGTCGCCAGCCTTGAGACCTTAAATGGTTAAAATCGATGGGAACCTGGGCTTGAGCGTTGTTTATGTGTCTTGGAGGTCCTAACCTTGCAGGGTAGGACGGGCGGGTGGTCAGTTTTACTTTTGTCATGGTTGCATCTTGTTGGTCATCGAGTGGCGACGTAGAGTCACGTGTGTTGTTACTTCTACACGCGCGCACACACCTTAAACACACACAAAAAATTGCTCCTGTATACTAGAATGGTTGTCTTATCAAGGAAGGTCTTTACAATTCTGTGTTTCTTTAAAAATAGAATACCAATTTTTATTACAAGTCATATGTACTGATGCTCCAGAATCCACAAACCAGGCATCAGAATCATCTGTTTCAGCAGATAAAGCAGTGTTAGACACAAACAGCCTAAGATCCCGTGAGTCAAAATTCAGGGGTTCATCAATATCATCACTAGCAATAAATAATCTGAGATATTGATTTGAAGATTTTTCTGCATAATGACCTGAATGTGTTCTAGGTTTATTCCTAGTCTCATCACTTTTCGTCTTATGACAGTCTTTAACCATATGTCCAGGTCAACCACAATAAAAACAACTATTTGACTCATTCCTATCAGATTGCATACCTTGATTTGGAGATTGTCTTCTCTACGATGAATTGTCTCTCTGCCATGAACCACCTCTCTGCCATGAACTACCTCCTCTGCCTCTTACTCCTGATCTCCCTCTCCCAGATCTATTATTTGACCACAGTGCCAAATCTTTACTCGGAGGCTTCAGATTCCCGCACCTCTCTTCCTCTTGCAGCAAAATACCTATCAGTTCTTCAAACGTAGGAGGTTTCTCCCTTGCTGCAAGACCTGTTATGAACATATGATAATCTTCTAGCATACCATTTAAGGTAATATTCACTAGATCAGTATTGGAAATAATTTCCCCTATATTTACTAGCTTGTCTTTCACCTCTTTAATGCGACCCAAAAATAAACTAACAGATTCATTTCTAGCCATCTTAATGCCTAGCAATTTAGTTTTCAGGAACAAAATGCGATTTGTGTTGCTAGTTTCATACAATGTTTTAAGAGTTGTCCATGTTGCAGCAGAAGTTGTAGCATCTCTAATATGTGGAATTATGCTATCTTTAACTGACATGTGCAACAATACGTTTTCCTTGTTTTCGCAATGTTCCAGACACTATAGCCCTTCATGAGCGTCTGCAACATTGCGAAAATACCTTGTGCGAAGGGATCCAAGGAACACCATAGCCCTCCATGAGCGTCTGCATCTTGAATTTCGAGTTAATGAAATTCGAGCCATCTAACTTGTTGGTTTCATTGAGGTAGGTCTCTGCAAGCGGATTCGCCATCGCTGCAAGATATTCTCTGCAAGTAAATCACCAAGGATATGCAACTTTCTGTCGAGTTGTCTCCTGTGCTGAGGAGTCCGTCGCTCTGCCTTCGGATCCACTGATCCAACTCTACTTTGTTCTCAACTTAAATCATGCATGCATTCACCTTTGAATCAAAAACACCACCTCACATGCATATGCATGCATCTTAATATCCAAAATATCGACTTTTTAAAGAAAAAACTTATAACTCCCTCTTCACCTTTTTATAGAAGATATCCACTATAAAAAAAATTCACTTTTAATTATAATAAAAAAAAAAAAATAACTCCCTTTTCTTATTTGCATGTATAAGAGAAGTCGTGGCACTTCTTATTTTAAAATGCTCCAAAAATAAAAAAACACTTATGCATGTAAACTTCACGCTCACTCACCATGCATACATTCAAAACTCACCACCATGCATGTGTTTCAAAACTCCACTCACCATGCAAACTTCAAATAAAAATAGATCTTCACGATTCAATTTTGAATTAAACTCAAACTAAACTCACTCAAATCATGAAATGGAGGATCTTCACCGCAAAACTCCACTATTTGCTCACGACCCTCTTCAACTAAACCAGTTCTTGGATGATTCGTACGCTTTCCAACAAGGAGGTATGCTCATGCTGCAGCCGATTCCTTTCTCATGTTTTTCACGCTATACACGCTGTGCCTTCACGATTTATCAATAAAACCTCCACGCATGCAAAAAGAATATAACCTTCAGGGCTCGCCCTCCAAAAACGTTTCTGCATGCTATCCAGGCCCTCACCCCGTGGTTCTGATACCAAGATAAAATATGTGAAACAATCAACACTGTGAGACTATGCATCCTTTTATAGGAAAAGATTCTACCAAGTCGGTTATATGCAAACCAAAAACAACTAGACTGTTAACACGCCTACAACTGACTCTCACAACTGAAGCTTATAGCTGGTGCTTACAACTGACTTACAACTCGCACTTTCTCCATTATTTCCAAGTCGTACCAGGAGGTAAAGGGTAAAGGCACTCCAAACCTCTTTTTATTTCTATATGATTGGCTCGTTTAGCTTGCTGGTTAGAGTGAAGCTCTGTGGCTTTGGGCATGATGATCTTTCACCAAAAGGCCAAGGCCCGTGCGTGAACCTCATCTCCGGAGATATTACTGGAATAGAGTTGTCCTGCGTCCTTCGATAGAATTGCGTTGAGTGCTCCGCACATGCTGTTCCATCCACGACACCCACGGATTCGATAGAATTGTGTTGAGTGCTCTGCAAAAGGTTGTTCCATCCACGACACCCACAGAACCTAAAATCTTGAACCTCATCTCCGAAGATATTACTTGAAAAGAGTCATCCTGCATCCTTTGATAGAATTGCGTTGATCCTTTGATGGAATTGCGTTGAGTGCTCAAATCTAGAACAGGAAACGCTAAAGAATGTGCGGTCAGTCAGAAGATGGAGAATGACAGTGCGGTCAGGTTATGGGTGCTGTAGCAAAGACTGAGCCGTGGCCAAGCGGTACACATGTAGAAACTCAAGTTTGTCCCTGGCAAGGTAATACTCTTGGTTCAACTCTTGCATTTGCAATTCAATTCATAATAAAGATATAGCATTGTGTAGGTGGCGAAGTGGTGAGTGGGTGGCTAAGCCGTGAGTAGGTAGCCAGGGATAAGGCCGCTACCTGCAAACGGCCGATAAACGATCGACTGTAATGTGCAAGTGTCAATTGTGAGAGCCTCAAAGTAAGCTAATTTAGAATATCTTAATTTTTTAATTAATTTTTATTTTCGACAAATGTTGAAAATAAATTAACTTGTAGCATGGTATTCATGTCAAATATAAGGGATTTCAACCAATTAAAAATTAAATTAAATAAATTTAAAATTTAAAAATAAAATAAGATAAATATAAAATTTGAAAAAATTATTATGTTTTTGGAAAAAACGAAATAATATATCTTTTATTAAAACATTGCAAAAAGCACCAAATGCACGTGCTAATAATAGGTAGTCAACTATGGTTGACCCCTAGACCAAAGCTATATGGCACGAACTAATATG
>SNQJ01S0004203.1:124724-136666 GCA_010110895.2 Picea sitchensis
TTAGGATTCTCTGATTCTCTAAGTCAAATGAGACTTTGAGACCTTGATAGTCTCACCTCTTAATCAAACACAGAACCATTTGGCCTCTGGTGCATGTCTTATGATACCCATGACCTTATCCTTCATGCTTCAGTGAAGTCTCAAAGTTGGCGTTAACCCCTTTTCTCTTGGCCTCTCCTCGGATGTGACCTTGGCGAAGACCACACAATTGTCGATGTGGCCACAAGTAGTTTGGGATCAAATTTATTTCGGGCCTGCAATCCTCCTCAGGTCTCCACGTGTCCTCCTAATGAAACCACAGTTTGAATTGCGGCCCGCCCTCAATATTTTAAACTTCGCGCAACTCATGTCCCTACAATGCTACAGGATCATTGATCTTGTGATCGTGACGATACTGTCTGAATTGATGGTTCAGATATTCACCTCTCAAATCTATGGACCATTTCTATCCCTCCTAGATCAACAACTGTGATCTCTTCGCAATTCTGGACTTCAGGGTTTTGAAATATCAAACCCTACTTCTTCCGTATTGGAGATGACAATATGCAAAAACTTGTCCTGCTCGATCATCGATCTTTCTTCCACTTCGGGTGTTTGACCATTTAACCCAAATCAATGGTCTTCCAACCCTCTTCTCGATCGACGGTTGAGATCTCCTTCGGGTTTCAGACTTCTGATATCTCAAATCTCAAACCTTTTCCCCAATGACTTTTAATCGAAGGCTACAATCCTCTAACGTGTGTACTCCTGATATGACAATCAAGGATTACTTCGGGTCTTCATTGGGAGTTCACATATTTGTGCCACGTGTCCTTTGAATCCGACAGCTATGAATCACTTCGGGACTTTACCCAGAGTTCATCGATTTTCACCATGTGTCCTTCGAATCCAACGACAATGATTCACTTCCAGACTTTACCTGGAGTTCACAAATTCATGCCACGTCTCCCTTAGATCTGTCGGTCCAGGTTCACTTTGGGTCTTCGAGCCTTTGGGGTTCAGAAATATCAGTTCTCAATTTGAAACCCTACTACAATATTCCCGGAGCTCTCGATCTGTTGACAAGTGTCCCCGTGCCAATCGATGACTCACAGCTCTTCGACTCTTCGGGCTTCGGGTGTTTCAACACTTCGACCTTCTCCCTCCTCTGGATATTTTGACTTGTCGACATGTGTCATCCTAGATCCAATGGTCCATATTTGTTCCGGCCCTTCGGCTTTCCGCACTTTGGGATTCTCAAGTTTCAAACTTGCCTCCTCCCAGACTCACTGTAACTGACAGTTCAGATCCACTCTGGTGATTCGATGCTTGAAGTTAGCTCGAACAATCCGAGGGCTCAGATATGTTCCTACGATCAAAATAATGTGATTATACTTTGGGTTTTCGGCTCTTCGAGCTTTGGAAACTTCGAGTCTCAAACCTGCCTCCTCTCGAACATATTCCTCTAGAGTCCATGATCTGTTACCACATGTCCCTCTAGATCAGGCCATCTAGATTCACTTTGGTTCTTCGGGGTTTGGGAATTTCAACTTTTAACTGAAAACCCTCAAATACATTTCTCTGGAGTCCATGATTTGTCTTCATGTGTCCCTCTTGATGATGGATGGTCCCAAACTACTTCAGGATTTTGGAACTTTGGTAAGTCCTCTTCTCCTGCGTGTGCAAGGTACTAAGGTTCGTCCACCTTGTTTAGATCAGACAACTTTTGACCCTCTGCGATGTGATCCAAAGAACTCTGTCTCTCCTCCTCCTAGGCTTCTAACTTTCTCTGACTTAGAAGGTTTTCTAAGTGCTTAAAGGATTTGACCTTTTCTCCTCCTATGGGCTTGTCTCCTGGATTTTGTCTGTGCTTCTGAAAGCGCTATCTCTTATGAGGTTGATCTATTTGAAGGTTTTCACCACCCCACGCGCTCCTTGCATTTCAGGGATCGCTTCAAACTCATATCAAAGGTCATGACGATCGATGGTTCATAGGAATTGCGGGGTCCCAACATGCGGGTTCTTTACTAGGGAGTTCAACCTCCACAATATGGAAAGTGATCGCTCGATTCTAGTCTAACCGGTATCGTTTATCCTCCAACTCATCAATATCAATGACAAGGGTGAATTGCGAGCCATGAACTAGTGTGTCCACTATTTTCTCCTTTGTGCTCCGTAGTGATTCCCCACCCTCGATCTTCATTCATAGATCGACGATTCATATCAATTGCAGGGTTTAACTTGACCTTCGTACAACTTGACATTTTAGAGCCTCGAGCTCCAAAGTTCCTAGACCCAGGTCACATGGATCTTCATAAAACGTTGGGGCTATGATCCCCACTCTTAGTCAAGTTTTTGGTGAAGGAAATAAGTGCAAGTTCAGAGTCTCCTAGACTACTAGTCGAAAGGAAACACCTTCCCAAATCGCAGGGCTTTAAGCTCTAAGTCAAGGCAAGGTAACTTGCGAGGTTACCAAATCGGTAAATATGCCCAGAGGTTTTCTCCGACTCTGGAACGACAATGTAATTTCATGGGGTATGCACCTTCGAGTGATTAAACTGGGGCATATGGAAATTCAAGAAGAATTATAGGTTCTAAAGGAAATGAACAGATACTCATAACTTAATCATTTAATACAGAGAAAGAAACATTTCTAGACATGTAAATACTCACATGCATCCATTATTTACAATTCAAAAAATAAGTCGAGAAAACACTTATTAGAACCATAGAGTGTAATGCGACTACTTAAAGGGGTGCTCCTTTCCACCCAACCATAGGCTCATTCATTCCCAATGGGTTTATCACTGGCCACCCACGAGCTTACGCCACGCTACTTTGAGATTCAATATCTTACTTCCATCTCAACGGGAGATAGGGATGAAGGTTACTCTCCTTCTCCCAACACAAAAATAGATAAGGACAAAGGTTACTCTCCTTCTCCCAGTTCAATCTCTATTTTCTATGACTAGAACTCATTGTTTCCTCTTTCATTCCTTCCTCGAACCTAAGAGTTTCCTCTCCTGTCTCTGCATTTTTCTTTGTAGGTCTCCCTCTATCCAGCACACTTCCTTTCTTGCGTCCCTCAACAAGATTGTGTGTGGCTCAAATTCCCCAGTTCATGGTCAGGTCCAGAATCCTTACCGATGGGTAGTTTGTCACATCCCTCATTAACTCTTGAGGAGGCCTTCCCACCTACTAGCCTGATGGGAATTTATTCCTGGACAGGAATTTATTCCTGGTCAGAGGGTTGTTTTGATCTGAGCAATTTAATTCCAACATGGTACTGGTTCGATGGAGGTTAATGCAACCATTCCTGGTCCCCTCCACCACCTTTCATAGCATTTTGTGGTCTCTCTCTTAGCACATCCCCTCTTTCATAAGTCATGCAACACATAACCATTTTCTATTAAAATAATCATGATTTATATTCATCGACCTTCTACACAAGGTCCATCAAATCAAACATTCACACTTTTAAGTTTTTCGTAGTTCCTCGGCCCATATAGTTATATTTACAGACTGGGGGAAACATGGTGTTACAGTGTAGGTGAACTAGAGAGGAGAGGTAAATATTTGTATAATATTTTAAGTCTTGGGAATCAATTGGATAGAGTCATATAACATGAAATAAACATCACCAACCCCCATGAACCTGCGAACCGGTAAACCCACAGTAACGCATATATTTGGCTAAGTGTTGGAGAAGTTACATAGTAAAGAGTAGTAAAAAGAGTTGTGTGCATTATGAAGGTGGCGGAAGTTAAAGTGCATTGTGGGGGTAGCGGAGATAAAACATACTCTTAGGAAATATTACCAACCCACGAACCCATGATAAGCCATAGTAAATAAGACTAAGTCTGATTAATTATGGAAAGTATGTAATGGATCACGTGAAATATGGAAAGAAATATCAAAAATATGAGAAATGAAAAGAAATATATGGGAAATAAAGGAATTACGTGAAATTTGGGAAAGGAAATAAAGAAAATGAATTAAATGGAAATGTGATAATGAAAATGGAAAGGAAAATAAAAATAAATGAAGAAATAAAGGAAAAGGGAAATGAATGTGAAAAAATGGCTAAGCGTGGAAAATTGTAAGGGGAATATGAAAGTAATGAGACAATGGGAAAAATGAATAACTATAAAATGAGAGAATGAATAGAGGTGAAGGGAAAGGAGAGGAGAGAATATGTCACTTAGAACACTTTTCATATTTCTTCTCGTAATACTTCTATTGGACTTCTGGACAGAAGTATGCATAGCTTGGTCATGGAGACTCTGATTTTGATTCCGCGAAATGCATGGAGAATCTGATTCCGAGGGATATGAAATGAACATATAATAGTTCAAAAATATTCATCTTCCAATATCATTGTTTTATTATTATTCGAGGAGCGTGAACATATAGGTGAGAAAATTTTGGTCAACAACTGGCTCCAATTGCGGGACAATGACCCCCTGTGGATTGCTAAGAACACCATAATATTAAGACGAGCTGCCTTCTCCATTGGTATATGGATTCATCTTCAAAATTAACTCTTGTAATTCTTCTTATTTCATGGATTTACCTTCAATTTTGACTTCCTTATTATGAAAAATTGAACTGAAGAAACAAAATATATACATACATGTTCTACCTACCCTAACTTACTTGAAATAAAGGGGAACCTTAGGTATAGGTATATTTCCAATGGATCCATTCGAGCATCCAATTCACCTTTGAAATGGTCTCCAACAATAATAAAAATATTTGGGTTGATACCAATAAATCAAGAGCATGAAAATATGGAACATGCCCAAAATGTACCACAATGGGATCGAGCAATGTGTGCAGAAGACTTGTTTTCATTGGCAGGATGACAATAATTTCAAACTAATATTCAATATAATCTACTCTTGACTTCCCCATAGTGTTATTTTCTTTGATCAAGGATGAGGAGTTTTTAACATAAGAATACATTCATCCTTTTCCTTATTTCCAACCACTTCCAAGGTTCTTGATTCATCAAAAATATCAAGGTGATCTTGCTCATCATTCTTCTCAAGATTCACTTCTTCCATCAATTCTTCTTGTTGCAATTTCTCTTGTAATGTTTCATCATCTATTACAAGGTTGAAATCTTCTTGTGTATTTGGTGGAGGCTCCTCAATTTCATTCTCAAATTTGTTGCTTGAAATATCTTCATATGGAGTATATAGGAGGCTGAAATTTTCTTCTTGTAATTTGGAATTTTCATCTTTGTCTTGAGAAACATGACTTGACTTAAAAATTTCATCCACTATTTGATTAGATTCTTCTTCTCTGCAATGGCTATCTTCTTTATTCTCAAAAAAAAATTTCTCCACCAATTGTTCTTTATTTTGGTTGAATTCTTCTTGCATATTCGATGGATACTTTTTAATTTATTCCTCATATGTAGTATATGAGATGTTGATTTCCGTTTCTCGATATTTGGAATTATTTCCTTCATTCTCAACAAAAAAAATTCATTCAGAAAAGTCGTGCGGTGTTTCATGATATTCTTCTTTTGAATAATTCATTTCATCCTTTTGTGTTCGTGTGGGAGAGGGTGGGTGGGCATCAACATTTAAAACATTAGCGAAAACATATGAATGCACCTTTGGGATAAGCGTTTATGCAAATGAATCTTCTAACACATCCCAACTAGTAATGGAGTTAAGAAATAATGAATTATATCATTCAAGATCATCCTCTTGTAGAGTTTGTAGGAATAATCTACATGTAACATTGTCTTCAGTGAGGTTGGAATCATAACATGTAACTTTAAAATTAATCAAGTGTTTCTCTACATCTTCTAAAGAATCCCCAAATAATCTATAAATAATTTCAATAGCATTATTGGGCATTTGAAAGTCTACTTTTGGTATATTTAAAGGGGTATTATGAAATCGCCTCCTTATTTGATTATTTCTCCCCTTTACTGAGTATTGTAGAGCCATTTATGGGCTTGATGAAGAATATAAAGAATTATTATGACATGGATGAAACCCTTCATTTTGAATTTTTTCAATGGAGTTTGCAGGGAGTTCATTTCCTTGAACCTTTGATGCTTCTCGTTTCTTTTTGAAATCACAAAAAAGGTGAGCCATGCTTAAAATAATCAACAATTTTCTTGAATCTTCTTCCTGAAAATTTAAGCCATGGAGATTTATGGTTCCTCAAACATATTGAAAATAAATTGTTCCCTAGTATGGTCCCCAAAAATGTTGACTCTTGAATATGTTAGGACCAAAATGGAAACCTCACGAGGATGTAAATCCCCCTGTGTTTTTATAGAGGTGGTACTCATGTTAAGATTTTATTGGGGATTCTAGGTATTCAAAATGTGGGACTTTGTAGAAGTTCATTGTAGTAATTCAAAGAAATAAGATATTGCAAGAAAAATAAAAGGAAAATGTTTTCTTTTCTTTTTAAATAAAATTCTTGAGAAAGGACTAGGAATTGAGCACATTCACACATTTAAAGAAAATAAGAAAAATTTCCTCACATCCATCATAGTTTGACTAAACATTTATGATCACATAAAAATAAAAAGAAGACGGTACACATGCATAAGAGAAATTTAATAGAGTGAACATGGACAACTCAAATAAATATAATTATAGATCAACCTCAAATACTTTATATTCAAAACTTAGGGTTACAAATTACAGTTGAGATTGTTCTCGAAGTAGCTCTCTTGAAATTTCCAAAAAATATATAGTCTGTTACATATTATTTGAAATTTAAAATGTGTTGGTCTTAAATATTGGGATTGGGGTTTTTTCGGACCATAAAGAAAATATACACAAGAATTAAGCTTGTAGGAGGAAGATGGTGGGTGGTCAACGAACAAAAAGACCCGGTAAGAAGAAAAGAGAAGTTATGAGTCTTCGGTTAAACCTTTATAGTGAAAGAGGTGAAATAATTGGATGAAGGACTTGATAAATAAATAAGGATTTTACCAGCATAAACTTACTATGATGGTCTCCCTCCGCCTTCACTTGCTTGTTGCTATCCTTTTATTGTCTTCATTGATAGTTACAGGAACAGTGTCAACTATTTATTTCCCTTCTGCAAAATCTTGTACAAGTTTCTTATTCAAACATTTCCTTTAATTAATTCCTCATTAATTCCTCATTAATGAATTCACATCATTAATACAAGTACATTGAAAGTGGGTCCCTCTCATTTTAAATAAAAATTTTAATTAAACTTTTATTTTTTGAAATTTATTTAATTTCCCTTTAAAAGAGGATGATTGTGTTTTAATTCTATGAGAATGATAATAAATTTTTTAACTATTTAAATCATTTCATATGTTATTATCATCATATTATATTTCCAACGATATAAATTTTTTCCAAAACCGTCGCCTCGATCTCAAGATATGAGCTCGTGAAGTTGATTTGTCACGCAGGCCCATTAAAAAATGAAGCTGAATGATATTTTACTTTATGAGAAAAATGTATCAAATTTCAAAACTTGAAACGTATACCATCATATTCTATGTCGAAACAACTTTCCAATGGTATAAATTGTTCTACAAATGGAGGTAAGGATCTCAAGATATAACCTTTGCAAGATCGTGACTCAACCACCATCGATCAAGTTTGATTGGTAAATGTGGACCCTTGATTTAATTCCGACTTCCTTTGTTGAATTTCAAATTTTATTAATTATTATTATCCCACATGTATTTGAATAAAAAAGTATTAGTGGTATATAATGTTAAGTGTAACATACACTTGACAAGAAATAAAGAAAAGAGGAGACTATGGAGCTTGGAGGATTCGACCCTTGGAAAATTGTTGAATATAATAATAATTTTGCATGCCTATTCAACCACCAATATGTCCATTCAGGAATCATGATTCATCAAACCAAATTTTTCCACATGTCATCACTTGGTAGGCCAACAATCTTCCAATAAAAATCTTTCATTTGTCATCCAATAAACTCACACAACACGTCACTTTTTGTATGTTGCCACGTGTCTCCATTAATTAGTTTCCATGTGTCACCATCCATTTAACTTCCATGTGGATGTATCTCATTGGTTAATAAAGTGTCATATTTCACTTGGATATGTTCCTCATATAACTTAGGATAGTAAAATTATTATTAAAGTAATATGGCAGGTTCACAGGTTTACGTGAATGCAGAGGTAGGTGAGGCGATAATACATAGTAAGAAATGAGTGTGAAAAATTCTAAGTGTAGGTGAAGTGGAGAGGAGAGGTAAATAGTTGTAAAATATTATAAGTATTGAGAATCCTTCTGATGGACTCATATAACATGAAATAAACATCACCAACCCGCGAACCCGTGAACCCGAAGTAACTCATATATTTGGCTAATTGTTGGAAAAGTTACATAGTAAAGAGTAGTAAAAAGAGTTGTGTGCATAAAGTGCATTGTGAGGGTAGCGGAGATAAAACAAAGTCTTAGGAAATATCACCAACCCGCGAATCCGCGGTAAGCCATAGTAAATAAGACTAAGTCTGGAAATTATATAATGGATCACATGAAATATGGAAAGAAATATGAAAAATATGAAAAATTAAAAGAAATATATGGGAAATAAAGGAATTACGTGAAATTTGGGAAAGGAAAAAAGGAAAAGGAAAAAAATGGAAAAATGGGATAATGAAAATGGAAAGGAAAATAAAAGGAAATGAGAAAATAAAGGAAAAAGGAAATGAATGTGAACGTGGAAAGGAATAAGGAAAAATGGCTAAGAAGGGAAAATGGTAAGGGGATTATGAAAGTAATGAGACAATGGGAAAAATGACTAAGTATTAAATGAGAGAATGAATATAGGTGAAATGAAAGGAGAGGAGAGAACATGTCACTTAGAACAGTTTTAAGATTTCTTCTTGTAATACCTCCATTGGAATTCTGGACAGAAGTATGCATATCTTGGTCATGGAGACTCCGATTTTGATTCTGCGAAATGCATGGCGAAGCTAATAGTGAGGGATATGGAATGAACATTTAATAGTTCAAAAATATTCATATTTCAATATCATTTTTTTTTTGTTATCCTAGGAGAAGGAACATATAGGTGACCAAATTTTGGTCAACACATCTCTACTTAATATGGTTCTTCTTTCGCTAGGAACAAAAWTTCTATTTTCTTTGTGATCATCACTACAACAAAAAAAAAAAAATTMTTTTGTTGGTATCTCCAGGTTTTGTTCTCACATCAGAAGGTATGTAAGAATATTCTACAAAACCAAACACTCTGAAATGATTARCAAAAGGTTGTATTATTGAAAAATCCTCCTCAAGTGTAACATACATCAATGACTTATGAGGACACCTGTTCAATATGTGCATAGAAATATGACATGCTTATGCACAAAGGAATCGAGGCATACCAAATTACTCCAACATGCATTGTGTTGTTTGAACAATTATCCTGTTCTTTCTCTTTATGAACTTGTTATATTGAGGAGTGTAAGGAACACAATACTCCCTCTTGATCCCAAATTG
Source organism: Picea sitchensis (assembly GCA_010110895.2). Taxonomy (NCBI): domain Eukaryota; kingdom Viridiplantae; phylum Streptophyta; class Pinopsida; order Pinales; family Pinaceae; genus Picea; species Picea sitchensis. The sequence continues at coordinate 134,207 of SNQJ01S0004203.1, forward strand.
ACTTAAAAAAGAAATAAATTTATTAGACTTGTACTCTCCACCATTACCAGTTAATATTTTGATTCTACATCATGTTTGGTTTTATACAAGGGATTTAAATTTACAAAATTTCTCAAACACTTGACTTCTTTACTTCATGAAATATATCAAAAATTTTCTAGTAGCATCATCTATGAAACTAACAAAGTACAAGTAGCCAATTATAGAAGGAGTAATCATTGGTCGAAATACATTAGAATGAAAAAGGTCAAGAGGTTTCCTTATAGGTTTTTCATAATTTGTAAAGGATCCCTATGATGATTTCCCATAGAACATGAATGGCATGCACTTCCTTTGATTACATTAAATTGGGGGATACCTCTTACAATTTTTTTATCTTTCTTTAGGCTGTCTAGATTCAGATGACCAAATATTTTGTATCGTAACTCCACAAGTGTGCCATAGTCCTACATTAATGCTCTATGGTCATAAAAACCTACAAAAAATATATACAAGACACAATATTTGATGCCTTTGCAGATCACCCTACCCTTTTTACAATCTAGGATTGTACAACAACCTTTGTCAAACTTGACCTCCATGTTTTGAACAACAATAGTAGTCACTGAAAGTGGATTCTTTTTTAGACTAGGAACATAAAAAACATTATTTATGAGTGTTATACATCCAATTAGCATTTGAATATGAAAAATTTCTTCTCCTTTCACCCCATGAGATCTATCATCACCCAAAAATACCAAGTCTCCTGAATTTCCATTGAGCTCTATGAATAGATTTTTATTAGGAGACATGTGCATGCTTGCACTAGAGTCAATATAACAAACATAATTGTGAGAAACATTAGCAGAAAGAGAAGATAATAATGAGAATTTTTCTAGCCCAAAGGGGTTGGATCCAATAGTGAAAAGCGAGGATTTTTTCACCATTGGACAAGGTTCAATTCCCGTGAGGGCCTAACCTAGATCCATGGGAGCACCTTGAGGTAGTGGTTGAATGTGTGGTTTCACCCAGAGATATTATATTAAATAATATCGTGACTCATGCACACATAAATCGATCAAATCACAACCCCATGTCCTCCAAACTATTAAGCCCCACATGGGGTGTCAGGGAAACAATCCAAGCATTGGTGGGTCCCCGTCCCCCCCACCTAGTCAGCCTCTAGATATGTGGACACCTTCTAGCAATCATCATCTTCCACCTTGCCTCCTCATGAGATTGTTTACCCACCGTTGTCTCTCCCTCGCACTTGAGCATCCTTGTCCTTCCATTCACGTCATGAATCTTCCTTCTCCTTACCATCTCGAGTCTGTTTTCCATGTAAATCACAACATAATTATACATTTATAGGCCCTGGTACTAGATAGCTATGTCATTTGTGTCCCCTTATAGTTACTTTAATGTATGTCTATTGACATCTGTCTTTGATGTTCCTCCATAGATTCCCTGTTGCACTATGCATTTGGAACTTTCTATCCTTTCTTACTTCTGCATCCTGCACTCCAGTTATCCACCTCCTTCTACATGGCTTGGGGAAGTTCTTCCCATGGTGGCGGGGGGGAAATCTCGCTAACCCAGAACACGATCAGGATTTCGACTTGTGGATGCGACTGAGAATTCTGTGGAGACCTATTGGTCAGCCACCCCTCCAGAAATTCAGACGAAAATGGATATGGATGAGGCAAATGTTCAAGTTTTATGGAATTTCATCTCGGAAGACGAGGTGAAGGAGACAACCAACTTGTGGGTTCCTGAAATTGGTTTTTTCTATGGCCTGTACTTGCAGTACCTGAAAACTGTGGACATATACTAGCACTTGAAAACTCTGATGGGTAGAGTTCTGCTAGAACACCATGAAGCCCGCTAAGAGGTCCTCCTACAAGTTGAAGACATGCAACTCCAGATCAAGTTTTTTGACCACAAGATTATTTTGATTGCTGACAAGAAGGCTGGCATGGATTTTTCCAATTTGGACTATGCTCAGTCGCAAGTCCCAGCGGTAACGGGCCGAAACATTAGCTAAGTTCTGTTTTGTTCCTTATATGGTTTTTGTTAAATTACCAGTGAGGTTTGGGTTTACCACCTGTTCTTAGTAGATTAAATAAGGATAGAAGCTCTCATAGAGGAACTAGGAGCTATTCCTACTTTATTTTATTAGTCATAGGCCTTAAATATATCAAACAAATGTTGAATGACAATGTTGTTTTTTGCTCTTGGTCTAGTTTCCCAGCAAGCAAGCTAGCAATAATTGCTTTTTGTATATCCCCCCCCCCCTATCATTAATACAAAGACTCTCGATTATTAAAACAAAATGAAATTTTTTATAATTAATTAGGAAACTCTTAAAATCCATCAACAAAATTACCTTAGTGAACCTGCTCCTTACCATGGGTTTGAACATGCCCTTTATAACTATTTGATTTATTCTTTGGAAAATATCTTACAAAATCACCTTTATAT
>SNQJ01S0004203.1:136716-157148 GCA_010110895.2 Picea sitchensis
TGTGGACACCTTCTAACAATCATCATCTTCCACCTTGCCTCCTCATGAGATTGTTTACCCACCGTTGTCTCTCCCTCGCGCTTGAGCATCCTTGTCCTTCCATTCACGTCATGAATCTTCCTTCTCCTTACCATCTCGAGTCTATTTTCCATGTAAATCACAACATAATTATACATTTATAGGCCCTGGTACTAGATAGCTATGTCATTTGTGTCCCCTTATAGTTACTTTAATGTATGTCTATTGACATTAGTCTTTGATGTTCCTCCATAGATTCCCTGTTGCACTATGCATTTGGAACTTTCTATCCTTTCTTACTTTTGCATCCTGCACTCCAGTTATCCACCTCCTTCTACATGGCTTGGGGAAGTTCTTCCCATGGTGGCGGGGGGGAAATCTCTCTAACCCAGAACACGATCAGGATTTCGACTTGTGGATGCGACTGAGAATTATGTGGAGACCTATTGGTCAGCCACCCCTCCAGAAATTCAGACGAAAATGGATATGGATAAGGAAAATGTTCAAGTTTTATGGAATTTCATCTCAGAAGACGAAATGAAGGAGACAACCAACTTGTGGGTTCCTGAAATTGGTTTTGTCTATGGCCTGTACTTGCAGTACCTGAAAACTGTGGACATATACTAGCACTTGAAAACTCTGATGGGTAGAGTTCTGCTAGAACACCATGAAGCCCGCTAAGAGGTCCTCCTACAAGTTGAAGACATGCAGCTCCAGATCAAGTTTTTTGACCACAAGATTATTTTGATTGCTGACAAGAAGGCTGGCATGGATTTTTCCAATTTGGACTATGCTCAGTCGCAAGTCCCAGCGGTAACGGGCCGAAACATTAGCTAAGTTTTGTTTTGTTCCTTATATGGTTTTTGTTAAATTACCAGTGAGGTTTGGGTTTACCACCTGTTCTTAGTAGATTAAATAAGGATAGAAGCTCTCATAGAGGAACTAGGAGCTATTCCTACTTTATTCTATTAGTCATAGGCCTTAAATATATCAAACAAATGTTGAATGACAATGTTGTTTTTTTCTCTTGGTCTAGTTTCCCAGCAAGCAAGCTAGCAATAATTGCTTTTTGTATACCCCCCCCCCTATCATTAATACAAAGACTCTTGATTATTAAAACAAAATGAATTTTTTTATAATTAATTAGGAAACTCTTAAAATCCATCAACAAAATTACCTTAGTGAACCTGCTCCTTACCATGGGTTTGAACATGCCCTTTATAACTATTTGATTTATTCTTTGGAAAATATCTTACAAAATCACCTTTATATTATAGTTGAATCATTTTCCTTTGAAACCATTCTTCTTAGATGAAGAAGTTTCGCCAGCATTGAATATTTGATGTGGACAATTGGATTCTTTATTATTATACCACTTATTATTGGATTTATTTATCTCTGACCATAAATCAACATCATCTGATTCTCTTGGATTCTTGGCCTTCTTCCTCATTTCTTTAGAGAAGAAAATATCATTCAAATTTTCAAATGAGGGTACTTTTTCTCTAACTACAACATTGTTGATAAATGTATCATATTCATTAGAGAATACATTTTTTATGACCCAAGGGGGACATATATAGGGTTAAATGTATATGATATGACCCCAAGGGGGTCCATATATGGGGCAAAAGGTAAATTTAATGTGTAAATATATATGTAATAGGGTCAGGATAATAGTAAAGGGGCCTCATGTGTAGGTGTGGATAGGCATATATGTTCAAGATCATGTATTCATTATTGTGGACATGTGAATTGTGTTGTATGTATGTATTTGGTAATGTGGAGGAGTTTGTCCTATAATTTAAAGAGTTATTATATAAATTATCTATTTTGAAGTTCTCATCCACTCTTGTAGTTTGTATATGGTGTGTCCTTCTGTTATTTTATGATATTTTAAGCATTTGGTACATTACATTTGGTATTGTTGATGGGCGAAATTGACCGTCCATCAATTGGAAGAATAAGTTTGGTCCGGGGTTGTCTAATTAACCCAAGCCGTTTGGTATGACTCACTCTGACGGGTTTAATGGCTCCATTGGCCAATCTAAAGTCCTAAAAGAAACAAATAAATAATAAAATAAATGAAATAGCTAACTAATTACTAAACACAAATATATATATGTACATATATGTATATAACTATTTTAAGCAATATTTACAAAACAGATCTTTTTCTCTAATTTATGTGCATTTTATACAATTTGTGAGTTTTGATCTGAACTCACGAAAATCTATGAAAACATGGTTCTTTTGATAAAAATAGATAAAGAAGACAAAATAAACTATCTCTTCTATTTTTCGTTTTTTATCACTATGTATCTGTAAGATTAAATATCAAACATACTATGGACGAATAATATGTAGACGATGAAAACCAGACCACATATAAGAGTTTCGAAGATAAACAAACAAATAAAAGAAACAAACTAACCTATTAATGAGTTGATGAGCATGCATCCGACGTCTGTATGATCATGAATCGTCCATCCAGTCTGTCCACAAGACAAATCTGCAGTGAACCTTTACGTTGTACGGAATAAATGCCTAACAGTATATCGACTGTTGGATTTTAATGATAGAACAATAAGACGCAAATAATACCTGTGATATTTGTGACTGCAAGAAATTATACATAAGATAAATCTGACAATAATAAATTGTTTTTAATCATTCAACAAGATTAAGATAAACCTTAATATTTGAATTGAACAATCAATCACTATTTTCATATAACTGAAGCATAAAATTGTGGACTGTATGAAAGAAATTATCTTGACGACATAATAATCTGTGAAGACGAAAGCTATCAATAATTATCGAATTACAAGATAGACAAACCATAGACAACAACAATATTTACAGATAGCTAAAGAAAAAATGTAAACATGTGTTCTATCCAAATTTGTGTATAAGTTGTTCAAAATTAGCCCCAGGCCAAGATGCCTTGATTACAAAAAATAATGAGTTTTTAAAGCCTTCAGAAAGGTAACTGTCTCATCTTCTGAGATCAGATATTGATTAGAAAAATAGAAGGGGGATATAACCACCTAGATCATACTAAATCTTCTAAAGATAAAAAAGTTTATTTCTGTTTATACAGAAATGTATCATAGATATGGCTAACAAGCCTAAAAAATGATTTAGATCACCTGGTAACCATGAACTCCTAGATATCCTAAAAAGAAAATAAAAAAATAGAGAAACTTAGATATATGTTTAACCATTATTTTGCAAATTTCAAATTAGAATAACTGGCTACATAATCTGCTGATTTTGTAGCTAGTTTATTTTAGTAATGAAATCCAATTTATTCAATGAATAAAACAATCTAATTTATTTAATGAATAACCCTATTTTAAGATAAAAGAAATCTTACCTCTAACTGTAAAATCAAATCATATTCTCGAGATGATCCTGGAATTTGTATTATTTATTTTTAATCTCCAATTTTTATCATATGATACATAGTCTTCACTCGTTTTTCCTTTTTCTTTGAATAGCTGATTAATTTGTGATTTTCATTTGTTAAAGAGCTGACTTGAGTGATGAGAGCTTTATCCTTGACCGCCAAAATACGGTATATGATTGTGGTATCAATCGAATAGGCAGAAGCCTCACGGCGGCTGCGGTGGCAGCCGGTCCCTTAGGAATAACCCACGATTGTGAAGCTGGAGCATCTCAAACATGGACGGTTTTATTACCCAACCTAATACCGGAAACCGCTATATGTTTTACGGTGAGGCGTCGTTGTCCATAAGAAGTTGTAAGGATGATGGTGTGGTTTATGTGAAAGTCTTCTTCAACAATAAATCTATCAATTTCCAGTCGAGGAACTCTCGGGTCGATCATCTTGATCGAGCTTACATGAGGGTTTGATTTGTTTCAGATCTTCCTCGAAATTAACCTTCCAACTCTCTTATTTTTAAAAATCAAATAAACGGCTGCTGGCACGTCTTTATGCGGTTTGTTTGAATTTTTGATAAGTCATTAGAACGTGTAGCTTGCTCATATAGGCTTGCTCAACAACTTTCAGATTGGGTAAAGGCTTATTATTGGGTGTAGTTAACATAAGAGCTGGAGTATAGGTGAGGGCGTAGGATAGACCAAGGTTTCCTCAATCACAGGCTTGTCAACCTCTTCAACATTGGGTTAGTGAAACCATTTCTGGTTAAAATTGAATCCCAATCATCATTACAACTTGATTGATGTGAAGAATAATTTGTATTAATCCAGTGGTGGAAGGGCTTTCAGATCTAAATGTTACGGATTTTTACACATACCTCTTAACCATTTTATACTGGCTTCTCCATAGGTAATAAGGTATGTTTAAAGGAAACCCTATAAAAATCATAAGTAGATCTGGGTATGGAATAAAGAAACAAAGAACAAAATGGCGTAGTGACAAGCATTTCAACCTAACAAGCACACTACGTGCCAAAAAGTAATGAGCTTTAGTGGGAAGCTGGCATACATTTGTCGCTCATTGATCTTCCAAGATGTAAAAGAAGACTCCAAAGGAACCCTCTCTTCTAGCATTCTTGAACCCTACCTCAAGGCCGCTCGAGGAATCTTGTACAACCCAAAATTCCTCCTGTGACTTCGGTTTGAATGTTCCCGTTTAAGGAAAATGAGCCAACCATTACCCTCAAGATCCTCTCTGGAATTGTCGCATAGGAGCAAGGTCTACAGAGTGTGGGTGTTAGGTTGAAGGAGTCTAACAACAGGAGCCATGGTGAACCAATAGGCAATCACCTAAACGCAGTGTGTATGGAGTGTTTGTAAGAGCAAACCAGATCTATACCCCGAGCCCCAAAACCATCAACAATCTATGGCGTATGAGGTTACAATACATAACGAAAAGACATGCAATGAATTGAAATGAATGCTGAGGATGTTGCAGCCAAGATGGCTTACCGAATGATGGGGCTGGCTGAAATGTATTACCACTTCTCATAAAATCTGAGTTGACGGGCATTAATAAAATGAATTACACAATACTGAGTGAGTTCGGTGGTAAAGTTTAGGATGGTGAAACTTACCGTCAAAGCCAGTAGGGGAACATATGACAAAGGACCACACTAAAACCATATCGATGCTCAAAAGTAAAGATTCTTTGTTGATACAATTAACAATGTAAGCATACGACATTCCAAGGAATGCGAAACAGAGAATTGAATCTTCGCCGCGAACAAGGCTTCATCAATGCATTATGAGAGACATTTTTCTTTCATAATTTTATAAATAGAGATGGCAACTTCTGATGCGTGAGTTTTGGTAACCCGTTTCAATGCTTTGGGTCTTTGAGCCGGCATAAAAGCGTAAAACAATAAGGAAGGAAACAAAAACCTACGATTGTCATTTTGAAAATTGCTTATGAAGAACATAAAAGTCGCGACTGATTGAAGCGACATGCGATCGACCAATTGATATAAAAGTTAAAAATATGTTGAAATTTTAGAGAATGGAGTGACATCTTTGGGAGAAAGCAGGTGCTTATCTACATAATACAGACGAAGTTGGGGTTGGAAGTATGAAGAAAAATTTTGATGAAAAGGAACAAAGCGAAAGGTTATTTGAACATCTTTACTAATCATGATGTAGTCCAGTTTAAGATATCTTTGTCTGAAAAGAATGAGGAAAATGCAGCGACAAAACTTGCTACAAGAAACCCGCGACGTTTATTTGATTTGTCTCCAATATTGGCCAAGACCCCTTTACTCCCGGCGACATCCATGGAAATACGGCCAGGATTGTAATTAATTCACTTTAGCGTCACGTATCGGAATCTAGCTAAATTAGACTGAAGGATGCTTATGGCCCAAAGAAGATTTATGCGGTATCATAACTTCGTTATCGAGCTGTCGATACCGGAAAATTTGTCTTAGCATCTATTACGTCATTTACAGCTTCGGAACACATTTAGAGCGGTGTCACATCCCAGTTTCTGGCTTGGAGTTCCACAGCTCTCGAGAGTATTCTGCATTACGATATGGGTTTTAAGGTATCAACGCGAAGGCGTTGATTACGAAATTCAAGTTTTACTGGCTTAATATTTCCCGAGGCCTTTAAATTTTGTCACACTTTAAACATCTTCATCATGATTTGAAAATAGTTCATTAATAAAACTAATTTTACGAGGGCCGGGGAGACATCGTTGAGTTAACTCTTAAAAGGAAGTACAGGAACAACGTAGATCTTTAGTCTCTAAATACCGTGAATGCACAAAGTGAAAATTGAAACCAAGAAATCGACTCTCAAACAAAATACCATCTTCAACTAGTCTACATTTTCAGAGAAAGATAACAATTGATGCTCGGCGGCCTTTACGACGGTTATTTAGATGAAACGGTATGTTCTCTTCTTAAAGACTACAGACTATAACGCATGTTTTGACTCCAAAGATAATAACAAAATGAAAATAAAACAAACCGGAAAAAAGAAACGAGGAAGCAAAAGAATGCAACGAGGAAAAATAACTAACAAAAGATTGTGTATTGGAGAATAGTGTGAATTAAATGCGGGAAAGCGGCCATTCTTGGGAAGGTGTCACGTTGTCCACATAAGTGCAAAGGAAGCGGAAAGAACTGAGACCTGAATTTATTTGCTGCTTAATTACAAAAGGTCCCAGCCACAGGTTTATGAACTTGGTATGTTCACCTTTACCCTCATGATGTTTGTCCCACTTAAGGACGAGATCACCTACCTCAAAACTCCTATCGGCCAGTGGAATGAATAAATGCATTTTGACAATAGATTTGATGTGATGCCAATTTTGTTTTCTTGTGCCCCGCTATAACACAACAAAGCATTCTCCCGACCCCAAAGTAGGAAGAGTCTTATTCACGGAGAACAAAGCTGATATGAGAGGCGAGGAAGGAGAGCGATATAGTGGAAATTGCTTCCCGTAAATATAAAGAAAAGAGTTACACCAGCTTAGTATTTTTGGGTTCCCTATTATTACCATTGAATATTGCATTATGCAGGTTTGCGGACAAAGAAAACCATTCGTCTTGATGATCTTGATCATGTTTTTGTTTGTCAATTCCATAAAATTATTTCTTGAAATAATTTGGAAAAATGCTGGTTTTATTCATTTTTCTAAAACCAAAACACTCTGTTTGAGACGAAAATGGGAAAACGTGCCTTGAGGCTTACTAAGACATTGGAATACAAGCGAGTGATAATGTTTGAGATAGAAAGGATATTCCACAATGAATTTGTTTACCACTTTTAATGGGTGCAATAGGACCATCACAGTGGAAATAGTTTGTCAACTGTAATTGTATTTATGTTGTTAGATGATGTAGAGGTTAGTTAGATATATAAAGTCAAAGGTCCATTATTTGAAAGGAAATCTAGGAGCCAGTTGCTTGAGGGCCTAACTAACTTTTGTACTCATCCCTGCGTACTTTTAGCCAGTTACACACTTAGCGTGTGGGCATCTTTGGAAACTAGGATGGGCCGATAATGTATCTGCCGTGTTACTTTGTGGAAGTGGGTGTCTCCTTTAAATGCCTGACTCCATGTAATTTTGTTAAAACTTTATCTGCTATCTGCTTTCGGACAAGCATAAGTATCGAAATTTGGGTGAAACAATATACCATTCACCAGTTGGAAAGAAGTAGATTTTAATCTCAGCGCTCTCCTCTTTTTTTGGATCAAGGTGATCATCGATAAAACAGTGTCATCATACCAAGGACTAGTAAAGTTTTTTGCACAGCAGATTTGACTTTGACTATGCTGATCTTCAAATAAAATATCATTTTGATTCTGTTGTTCTATAGCCGAACCAACAACTAATTTACATAAATAACAACTATGTAACAATTTGCTTTGGAGTGATCTGAGGTCCATATTATTCTTGTAAGGATGTATTGGTTTTCCTTTCTCACCATTTCTTGCTACGTACTAACAAATTTACGATAAGCGGGGTAAAAGGACAATGACTTTCATCTAGATTTCAGTAGATGAATAAAAATGGTTCTTGCTTTACAACATCAACCTTCGTCCTTTGGGTAATTAAAAGCTCTGCTCCCTGCAGACTCATAGGAACTTTCATTGCTCATCATTCTTTTGGTGCAACTAGACCGATAGAGGCAAATGTGTGGGAGTGAAATCTCGTGAAAAGTCAGGAGTTATTAGGGATGGAGCCTCTACTATAGCCTGTGAGTCAAATATTGACTCAGGTCCCAATAATTGGGCATCCTTTATTAAAGTTTCATGGCCAACGTTTCGAAAGCTTCGAACAAAATCTTCAAACAAAATTGTCAGCCTAAAAGATTGCATGGAGCTACAGAAGATGGGTGTTGTGGGAGTTTGAAACCAGGTGCTTTCAAGGTTAATGACCATGCCTTCATTGGATACAATGAATCCAAGCAAATTACCTTGTTCTACTACAAAGAAAGATTTTTTAGGATTTAAGGAAATGCCTTATTTATGACATCATTGTAGAACAACTCTTAGATGACTAGTCTCTATTCTTAGAAGACGACATCATCTAGATGGAGCTATGATTGATTGATTAGACCCGCAGTGATATCCATGTCCGGCTCTGGAAAGTGGCACGACATTTATGAGTCCCAAGGGCATCTTTCTATAAGCATAGGTTTCGCCCTATGAATTGTAAAAGTGGTTCTACAGTGCAGGGAGACATTTGGGACTTGGATTGCCGAAAAGAAACCATCCATGATGATAATATTTGAGCCCAGGATATCATTTGGGGATACATTCCATATGGGAGGGAGCGGGGTGAGATTTGTGCTTTATGGGGCAGCCGATTTGAACTTTAATCGACATAGTCGGATTTGCCACTTTCTTAGGGACAGGTTAGAATGGCCTTGTAATACGTGGAAGATTATCTTAACATTCAATAGTTTGTTTAGTTCCTTCTTCATTCGGTTCATGTTTTGCATCTTTCTCAATAGTTTTAGAAAGGTTTAGGGTTTCATAGGAATAATGTGTTGCTTTATGATGTTGGGATGGGGTTTCAAATTAATCCTTATCCAAGAACCACCCAAATTCTTAAGCGAGCTTAATAAATCTTGCGACACCTGCTTCTCGCATCCCATTTAAAATTGATGCATTGTGGATTATCTTCAGTTCCTAGATTTACTTTTTCATGGGTCAATGAAGAACTATTCATTTTAATTCTTGATTTATAGATTTATGTACCAAATCCATAAAACTTCTAATCTTACATAAGATTTTGGGATAGAATTTACCGGACTCTTGATGTCAATTCGGAATATTGGGTCTAATATTGCATCGTAAAATTGCGGAGTGCGATCTGGAGCACCTTTCATGATAATACACCTTAGAAATTATCTTTTATGTGCATGGCCCGGTATATGGAATTTGTTGATGCGTCGTGAGAAACTCTCCAATTGAGTGATATTTGTCAAGGGATGGATAATTACGACGACAATTAATGACGTTGGAGAAGCCTTGGAAACAGGTAAAGCGACGATAGCCAACAAGTCGTACTCAAGCGAACTATTCATTATTGGAATTAAGAATTAATGTTAGCATACATAAAAATTTGTTCATTAGATTCCATACTTTCGGTTTTAGAAATATATCTTTTTGGGGAATTATTGGAGAATAAGAAGCAATGAATAAAATTTCACCTTCGATACGAATTTCTGGAATATAAAAGACTATTAAATTACGAACTCTCGAATGGTGCCTTCTGAGGCCTTGCGGGAGTGCCTCATATTCAGTCATTATTGTTTTCAAATTCCTATGACGGCGATAAAGTTCCGGATTGCCTCTTTGGATCAATGACTTACATAATCATCGGTTCCTTCTTTAGATTTAGATCCATAATGACAGTAAAAGACTGAGATATGGTTCTCCTAATTGATTGCATATCAGGATTTGAAGCCCCGGTATTTAGGGTTGTCAATGGTACTTTCAATACATAGAAGTTGAAAAAGGTGTTCATCATATTTGGTGGTGGGTTAAGGCGATGGGCCAGTTATTCTGGATCATTATGATAATCATTATATTAAACTTGAGATAACGTTCAGTTGATCTTTGATTACGACAGGCTTTCCATTCTCTGGCAACCACAAATGAGACCAATCAGTAGAAAAATATCCATTAAGCATAGAAGACCAGTCCCTGATCAAAATAATGCCCTAGTTCTCAAGTATGTCTACGACAATAATATCAATAATTTGTTGAAATTTAGGATTAGAGGATAGCCTAATGAGTACATTTTTTTAGTTCACCAATTACCTTGACATTTGTTTGATCAAGATGAATTATTTTGAGATTAGAAGGTTTAACTTCAACGTTGATTTTTTGAAAAATAGATAAAGGAATTACATTTGATTATGCACTAGAATCGACCATGCAAGTATGTACATTCCTATTGAAAATTTCAAAAGTCAGCAAAGAGGTGGGACATTCCTGCAGTGGCCAACAACAAAAGTTTGTTGTGATTTTGGTGTGACCCACGAACTATTTTATGTACATTTGTTACGCTTTTTACAGCATGGTCTCTTTTATCAGATGATTGTAGCGTCGTTTTAATGAATACTTTTTGAGGTGTTTTAGGGCTATTTTGTACAAATTTGTTGCTGTTGGGTGTTGTTTTTCGTTTTTCTAGTATTAAAGCATCTTTCTGGAAGAGGAAATTTCAATGTTCATAAACAAAATAGTATCTCTAAGTTTTTTTGGGATCATCAATCAAATCATATTCCTAAACTTGGGTTGCTAAATTCTATTTAGTTTCAATTTGTTTAGACTATTTTGGGAGTGCGATAGTTCGATTCCGGAAGGATTTATTCATTGTTTTAATTGTAAGGGATGCCGCCTGTTTCAAATTGGCAGAAAGGATACATCAAATGCAGAAGATGGGAAGATTCATCCTCTTCTTTATTTATTGTTCTGCGTCTTAGAAATATCGGAACTAAGTTGTCGTAATGCTTCCGAGGAATTGTCTAGGATAACATGCTATAGGCTTTCGATTATTGATTTGAGTTAGGCGGTTTGTGGGGAATTTTTTTTCCAAGGGTTGTAAAGACCCTTTGATTGGCTATTACGGTAATCTCCATAAAATCCTTGATTTGGCTGACTTTGAGCGACCTTATTATGAAACTTTCAAGATCTGAATTACCGATTGAGTTTTGGTTTGGAGGATTTCAGGAAGAATTTCTATTTTCTTATTGGAAGATGAAATTGTCTACCTCATTAGCGATGATATTGTATTTTAGGCTTAGAATATCCTTCTCAACTTGGCTTGCCTCCTCGAAGGCTTCAATAAATGTTAACAGACCTTTTGATTTCTATGTGTTCTAATCACGATTTGTGGTATCGTCAATAAGATTTTGATTAGGCATTGAATCGGTGGGATTCGATTTTTTAATGTTAAAAACCTTTGATTAAAGTCTTTTATAACGGGTTCATCTTCAAACTAGAGAGTTCCATGACTAAGACTTCGGGAGATTTATCATCTCCTAAATTCTCTAGGAAACAGGTTTTGAATCTATCCCAAGATACAATGGTATGGGGTTGTTGGGAAAAATACTAGGTAGAGACATTGCTGTAGCTAAGAATTTGTCTGGAAGAGATCTACATGCCTACGTCTTAAGTGTTCATGAGGAGTCTAATGTGGCTATGAATTGTTTTTATATGATCCTGATGATCTTCTTGGAATCTGGATCTAATTTAGGGATCCATTTCTCAGGATGTTTAGGCAGGAGATGTTGGGGTCTGGGTATAGCCACAACATCTTGATCTAGCCAAGGTCTGGCGAGATTATTTGGATTTTCCATAGGTGTAGGTGGTGTCGAAGGCTGAGATGGTTGAGATGAAGAACTTCCTTCATCGGATGACTCCTCTCCTGAAGAGGAGGGAGATGAATCACGGTGAATGGTGATGGTGGAATACCGGATCCTCCTACTGCGAGGAGTGATGATGTGATCTTGATCTATAGGATTTCGGGTAAGACCAGTGCAGCACCAGTTGCTCTCTAATGTCAGAAAAAAGCTAGCCGGTTAGTTCAATGACGACCACAGTTTGTCGGAATCTGGAAAAGCTTAGCAGGTATTGTCCATAGTGTAAGTTTCCAAATACTGTGAAATTAAAAGCAATCTTAATATAGATTCTTAAGCAATGCAGTCAATGAAACCTGTACGAGGTACACATAGATTTTTACCGGAAACCTTCAACCGGGAAACCTTTCTTATTCTCATTATATCCGAATTTCACCATTCTGTACAATATATACAATGTTTTTAGGTATTCGCGTGCCCTAATCCCAGATTAATGGGATTAATTTACAAATCAACAAAAATAGCAAAAGCAAGCCCAAAAATAAAGTCAGGTGTGCCAGAACCTCAAACCGGACTCGCCCTGATTCGAGCCTTAGTAGGGACTAGGAAGCGCCGATTACTGCAATGAGGAAAACCCTAGGTGAGGGATCATGGGAGGCGGTTAATGATGGCCTTACACGCACATGCAAGAATATAACCGCATACCCAACATTCTCTCGCATTGTTTTCTTTTGTATCCGGTCGAGGGGAGTTATCATAGTATTCAACAGTAATCTAGGGCAATGCCATTGTTCAGAGAAATTTTTACGTACTCCGCGGACTTTGTCAATGAATGCGGCATTCTTTAAAGTGTAACCTTTCAAATAACCTGTCTTTTGCTATCGTACATGTCTCTACAAAGTGATGAACATCCGGCCTTTGTCTTGAATGATAAGGCGGGTTCAACTTACTGGAATATATCGATTATCCGCGATTAACCACTCCTCTTGTTGTACCAATGACAATACACGAACACAATCTTTAACCATCTTTGCTTCCTTGCTGCATGGTGGTACCCATGTATTGATTACATGGTTAGGAAGTTACCCTCTGACTGTCTGCTCATCAAAGCGATTGCTCCTCAAATGGGTTAAAGCACGCCTTACCACTTGTAGATCTTCTCGATCAAATCCATCGATGCGCATCAAAAATCCCGTATGTCCACCACTCTTGTCGATTGATCTTCTTAGTAGCACAATCCATAACTAGTAGTTACGAATGCGAACCCTCTTCTTTGTTGTCCAATGCTCCTTCCTGGTTTTGACATATACCAGCTCAAAACTCCCTTGCACATGTGAAAATAATAGGACTACACAAACCATTGCATACATCAAGCGCCAGCGCTATATGGAACATGGGACATGTCCTCTTCTTCTTCCACGGTAATGTGGGACAATTGCGTCTGCGGAATAACTTTACACCCATAGGAATAGGAACCTTAATCGATTTACATTCAATACACATATTAAACCTCCGCAATATCATTTCAACATATTTTCTTTAGTTCAACTAGAGTTTCCTATTTGCACGATCTCTTTTAATCTCCATTCGAAGAATGAAGTTAGCAACACCGAAACCCTTCGCCATGTATCCAATTGGAGGGACCGTTGCGGTTTACCCCTCCTTGATAACATCATGTTATTTCCTACCTTAATCAACGCTGTACCCATAAATATGAAGTGATTACCAGCACCGCTTGGAATATACATAATGTCGACCCACTTCTTACGGAAATCCCAATCGAGGATGTATGTGTCAAACTTTTGGTAAGCACATCTAGGTGATTGCCCAGGCCAGGTATAGTGACTTCTTCTTCTGGACTAGCTCTTTCTTTCCCTTCACTACAAAGCCTTATGGTACGCTAATTTATTTCGAATCCCATCTTGAAGATTGTTGTCTTCACATCCATTGTTTCCACTTCAAGATCAAAAGCGGTAGCAATAGATAAAATAAATCTAATAGAAGTTAACTTAACGCCGGGAGAAAAATCACAAAGTCAATTCCCTCTACAGGGAGCCGCCCTTTTGCTATAGCTAAGACTTTGTATTTCTCACTTTTATATACCGTTAAACTGTTGCGAGCAACCATTTTACTCTGTGATTTTTCTTCGGTACCCGGAAGCTCCAGCTATCCATACCATTTCTGATCCAAGGCATCCATTTCTTCTACCCTGGCCTTCTTTCGAGTTTACTATCCTCTGAATTCTTTGCTTCAGCCAGTTAGGATGTCATCAGAGTAATAGATAAAACAAAATTGGAGCGAATCGGGTGGACTATACCTTTAAGTTTGCCTTTAGCTATCTGTTGATATCCTCAATTCGCCTTGGGTTCTTCTTCTTACCTTGCGCTTCCTGCTTCCCTCTTGTTGATTGAAGTTGGTTGCTGCATCATCAACCAAGATCTATTTTCACCGGTTACCGTGCTGCGTTGGGTAGAATTCACATTTGGTCATCTTTACCTCTCTAAAAACAACATCTGTAAACATTTTCTTGGTTTAGGTTTAAACTTATAACCTTTCACACCATCTTTATAACCAATAAAGATACGCTTTTTGTGACTTTATTACATCGGCGCCTCCTTTAGGAACTATGTATAAGCATCTGACCAGCACTCTAAGATGTTGAGGGTTTCTTTCCTTCATGCCAATGACAGGTTGTAGCCATTAGCGGCCAATAAGGGTGATCGTTGGTAACGTCGTACTCGCGCCGCTGATTGCTTGTTCTAACCAGGCATATGCTCCTTGCCCTTTCAATGCGGTGTCTTGTTCATCCTTCTGCCAGCAACTCCATTTCAGGGGTGTATGAATTGATCTTATGATATACCACTTCTACGAATTCTTTACGAATTCATTTCGCCCGAGGATTTTCTACGGTAGCAAGCTCTTTAAAATTTATCGATACCAGTTAACACCTAACAAAATGAATCCATGTGTTCCTTCAGAAAAATCATCTATGAATGGGCCTAATGCATGATTTACCAGGGATGGAGTAGAGAACTGAGGTCCGAACTTACATCAACAGTAGTATCAGCTCTAAGATTACTTGCTCTTGCTTTAGCGCAGATGGAAATCTTTTCGATTTTGTTTACCATATATTCAATTTCCACAATCAAAATCCAGTGCAATTGAACCTTTAATAATCATACTGCTTCTGGTGTAGTGTTTGAAGGCCCTTTTGTCCAGTATGTCCTAGTTTTTGATGCCACAACATGTTCTTATTTTATGGGACAATATTAGTCTTGTCTCCATTTTTCTGCTCAAAGACAACAAAACTATTACACCCAATAGTATAAGTTCTTAACAACATCTGCGAGTTCACAACGGACTCCCCTCATTAACACTATTGCTCCTCGTATCATCTTGCTAGTGTCCTTTTCAAATATAGTTATTATTCCTGCATCACCCAACTTGCTTCCTGGATATGAAATGCAGCTAGTTGGAATGAAACCAGGAGTTCTATTATCATTGTAACAATATAACCTTTCCAAAATCTACCAAGATTTTGTTGTCTAATTCATCTCTAGAATACATCACCGCCATCGCTTATTTTCATATTGAGGAGAACCACTCTGGCAGGGAGTCCTTATGAACGATTTTGAGTCGTCATCATACACCATGGTCACCATGTGTACTTGTGGTCGCTAGGTAAACATCACCTCCTTCTTGGTGGGGTTTCACCTCCAGTGGAAGAATACCATATGGGTCTTGGTTTCAACCTTCTTAGACTTGCAATCTTTCTTATAATGCTTGTTTTACCACACTTCCAACTTTTCCTCAAAGTTTTTCCTGGGGACATAGATCTACCTATAGATTTTTATCTCCACCCCAAAGGCTTACCGGGGTTCTTCGCCCTCTTCTGAAATGAAACATCGTCGCGGCAGCGACCATCCGCGGTTTTTACTCATCTCGCCGGATAACAGGATGCAACTTCATCCTCGCCGCTTCAATGTAGATTGGGTGGTACTACCTACAACCCAGTTATCAAGAGTCGGCAGAACGCTAACAAGTAATACGCTTATCT
Organism: Picea sitchensis; assembly: GCA_010110895.2. NCBI lineage: Eukaryota > Viridiplantae > Streptophyta > Pinopsida > Pinales > Pinaceae > Picea > Picea sitchensis. Next base: position 152,575 of record SNQJ01S0004203.1, read on the forward strand.
GCTTGCTGATGGTAATGATAGCAGTCAGAGTTACGACTTGCCGAGGCATTTGATGTTACGTCATGATCTCATCTTCCATCCTAAGATGATCATTTTCTTTGAAGAAACAACTTGTTTCGAGGACTTTGATTGATACAAATTCCCCTAACATCTATAGTTCATGGCAGATTCTCAGGACATTCAACAACAGAATCACTTGACGGGAATGGTATCCTGCTCTTCCGTCAACAGGCTACGCTGACATACCGATGCGCTGGCAGATTGTACTAGTAGTTTGTGTATTGGTAGTTTGTGTACCAGTATTTTGTGTGCTTGTAGATGGTGTACTAGTAGGTTGTGTACGAGGATCCGGCGTCCATTGTTCTTCCTATCCACAAGAAGGTCCTCATATTGAGCTGTAGCTCAAGTTTTCGATGAACTTTTCTATCTAGATTCTGGAATGAGCTGCGCCATTTCCTCTTGCGCGAATCTCCTGTAGCTCACTGAACCGGGTTTACAGACCAAGATAAACTTGATCTATGAGGCCAGACTGAAGCCCTCAAATAACAAAGGCATCCCTCTGGAAATCAAAAGCGTGCTCACGATACCATGTAAGTTTTAAACACATGAAGTAAGAAAGCAATGCATATAGATTCTTGACAAAAATAGAAATTAATCAATGTCTCCTTACCGAGTACCGAGATTTTAGGAAACCCTCAACTGAAAACCTTTCTTATATTTCGTTTCGAATTTCACCATTCACCATACAATATATATACAATGTTTTTGACGACCAAAATTAGATACAAAACCCTAATCCCTTAATAGGGATTAATTTACAAATCAACTAGAAATAGAAAAATCCCTAGGTGAAGGGATGCGATGGTATATTTATGCATTATCTAACACACCACACACACAATACGAATACGCTTTTAGCCGCAACACTTAGAAGTGATTGGCGAACAATTTCTTGTACATCGGCCCCTTGGGGGTTTGGTGTTATTGGTTCAATGGTAATATGTGGATTTTAGTTTGATGTGGTTGTTGTTTGAGAGGTAATGTTGTTGTCAGAATGAATCCTTGTTAGTATATGGGAGCGAGTGTGTGGGGGATGATTCTTGCGACCTCCACATGCAATCAATTCGAATTATTTATCCTTCAATACATTTTGGTAGGCGAAATTGGCCAAGTCCATCAATTGGAAGGGCGAAATTGACCGTCTGTCAATTGGAAGAATAAGTTCGGTCCGGGGTTATCTAATTAACCAAATCCCTTTGGTATGACTCACTCTGACGGGTTTAATGGCTACTTTGGCCAATCTAAAGTCCTAAAAGAAACAAATAAATAATAAAATAAATGAAACAACTAACTAATTACTTAACACTAATATATATATGTACATATATGTATATAACTACTTTAAGTAATATTTACAAAACATATCTTTTTCTCTAATTTATGTACATTTTATACAATTTGTGACTTTTGATCTGAACTCACGAAAATCTATGAAAAGATGGTTCTTTTGATAAAAATAGATAAAGAAGACAAAATAAACTATCTCTTTTGTTTTTCGTTTTTTATCTCTATGTATCTGTAAGATTAAATATCAAACATACTATGGACGAAGAATATGTAGACGATGAAAACCAAACCACATATAAGAGTTTCAAAGATAAACAAACAAATAAAAGAAACAAACTAACCTATTAATGATTTGATGAGGATGCATCCGACGTCTGTATGATCATGAATCGTCCATCCAGTCTATCCATGAGACAAATCTGCAGTGAACCTTTACGATGTACGAAATAAATGCCTAACACTATATCGACTGCTGGATTTTAATGATAGAACGATAGGATGCAAATAATAACTGTGATATTTGTGACTGCAAGCAATTATACACAAGATAAATCTGACATTAATAGACTGCTTTTAATCATTCAACAAGATTAAGATAAACCTTAATATTTGAATTGAACAATCAATCACTATTTTCATATAAATGAAGCATAAAATTGTGGACTGTATGAAATAAATTATCTTGACGACATAATAATCTGTGAAGACGAAAGCTATCAATAATTATTGAATTATCAAGATAGACAAACCATAGACAACAACAATATTTACAGATAGTTAAAGCAGAAATGTAAACATGTGTTCTTTCCAAATTCATGTATAAGCTGTCCACAATTAGCCCCAGGCGAAGATGTCTTGATTACAAAAAATAATGAGTTTTTAAAGCCTTCAGAAAGGTATCTGTCTCATCTTCTGAGATCAGACATTGATTACAAAAATAGAAGGGGGATATAACCACCCAGATCATACTAAATCTTCTAAAGCTAAAAAAATTTATTTCTGTTTATACAGAAATGTATCATAGATATGGCTAACAAGCCTAAAAAATGCTTCAGATCACCTGCTAACCATGAACTCCTAGATATCCTGAAAAGAAAATAAAAAATAGAGAAACTATGATCTATGTTTAACCATTATTTTGCAAATTTTGAATTAGAATAACTGGCTACAGAATCTGCTGATTCTGTAGCTAGTTTATTTTAGTAATGAAATCCAATTTATTCAATGAATAAAAAAATCTAATTTATTTAATGAATAACCCTATTTTAAGATAAAATAAATCTAGCCTCTAACTGTAAAATCAAATCATATCAGATGATCTCAAAATTTATTATCGATGTTGCAGTCTCAACATTTTTTAATATCACATTGCCTATAGTCTTCATACGTTTTCCTTTTCTTTGAATGAAAAATTCGAGCCTATGATTTTCATTTGTTAAGGCACCGACCTGGTCAGTGAGAGCTTTAATCTGTGACTATAAAATAGGTATATCAGTGTAGTAATTATTAATTTAGAATAAGCAATCCTCACATTGCGACTGAGCAACGGTCCCTTGGGAATCACCACGATTGTGAACTGGAGCATCTCCAAGATGAACTGTATATTTATTACCCAACTTAATACCAGGAAACCCTTCACTATGTTTCAGAAAAGGCGGTAGATTGTCCACGAAGTTGTCAGGCTGATCAAGGTGTGGTTGTAACGAAAGAGGGTCTTCTTCAGTGAGAAATCTATCAATTTCAGAATCCAAACTCTCATGGATTTCGATCATCTTGATCGAGCTTGCATGAGGGCTTGACTTGTTTTAGAGCTTCCTCAAAATTAACCTTCCATCTCTCTTATTTTTAAAACTAAAATCAACATCGCCTTTAGACGTCTTGCCTGTAGGTTTGTTTGAATTTTTGACAGAGTCATTAGGCTATGTAGCTTGCTCATAGGCCTTCTCAACAACTTTCGGGTCGGGTAAAGGCTTACTTTGGGTGTTCGTAACATAGGCCTGGGTAGGTGAGGGGGGCACTGTAGGATAGACCAAGTTTTCCTCAATCAGAGGTTTGTCAACCACTTCAGCATTGTGGTTAGCGAAACCATTTCTGGTTAAAAATGAATCCCAATCATCGTTCTGCAACTTCAATTGATGTGCAAGCATAATTTTTATTAATCCATGGTGGAACAGACTCGAATCTAAACGTTTCTTTTTATACCTCTTAGCCATTTTGTAGAGGATCCTCCACATATAATAAGGCATGTTTAAAGGAAACCCTATGAGAATCATGAGCAGACACAGATGATAAAGAAACACAAGACCAAAACGGCCTTCACAAGTGACAAATTGTTTCAACACAGCAAGCACACTATGCCATCGGGATTTTAGTAAGGAGATTGAAATACCTTTGTCACAGCCATTGATCTTCTGAGATGTAAAGAAAAGACTCCAAGGAACCTCTTCTACCTTAGCATTCTTGAACCACCTCTGACCACTTGGAGGGAGTCCTGTAGCTTGTCTTAAAAAGTCATCTGTGACTTCGAGTTGAATGTCCCCCACCTTAACTCTACATCCATCGAATGAGAGAGCGAATTCCTGAGCAGTCTATAGGTTGAAACCCTAGAATTTTTCAAGGAAAACAAGCCAACCATTACCCTCGAGATCCTCTCTGGCATCGTCGCATAGGAGCAAGGTCTGAGTGCCATTAGGTTCGACTCTAACAATAGGATCCATGGTGAACCAACAGGAAATCACCCAAATGTAGTGCATATGGAGGGTTTGTAAGAGTAGACCATAGCTATACCTCGAGCCCGAAAACCATCAACAGTCTATGGCGTATGAGGAGAAAATACATAACGAAAATACAAGAATTGTTTGAAATGAATGTGAAGGATGTTGCAAAGCCCAAGACCAAGCTTCGAAATGATGGGTTGACTGTAATCATATTGCCACTTCTCATAAAGTATAGGACACGACCAAAGCATTAATAAAAATGAATGCGCAATATAGTGGGTTCGGTCGTAAAGTTTGGGAGAGTGAAACTTGTAAATCAAAGCCTAGTGATGAGGGAACATATGACCAAGGACGACACTAAAACCATATCAATGCTCAAATCAAAATGTCCTTTCTTGATATAATTAACAATCCATAAGCATGCCTGACATTCAAGGAATTGAAACAAAGAGAATAGTCTTCATAGCAAGGAACAAGGCTTCACCAATAAACTGTAGAGACATTTTGCCT
>SNQJ01S0004204.1:13198-61186 GCA_010110895.2 Picea sitchensis
CCAAAAACCTAACCCTAGGAGATGAAGCACCAAAAGTCATGTGGGCCCCGTTTGGGTAAGTTAGTACATCAACTTCCCGGGGTCGTAACTTTTGCATACGATCTCCGTTTTAGGCGTATGATAGCTCGTTGGAAAGGTATCATCGAGGAGATTGATTTTTGGGGATAAATCATTAATTTGGATTTTATTGAGAATCTTGATCTCAAAAATCCTTCATTTAGTCCCTCAAAATGGCCCCGGAAGTTAAAACCAACTAAAAATAGTAAATTGCCAAAATTGCCAGAAAACTGTTTTGAGCCAGTCAGAAAAGGTGGGTGGTCATCGATATCCACCTGGATCAATCCTCCCTCCTTACGAAGCAATGGTATCATTGCGTTGAGTTCCCAGGGGAGAGGGAAAAGTGTTTTCTCGATCTGCATCTTGGTGAGCTGCTTGTATTGCTAGACGTCACGCTCCTTAGTTTGTGGAAGTCTGTCATGAACCTGTTGAAGTTGAGGTTGTTCAACAAGTCGATCTACATGAGAGGAAGGTGTGCATAAGGAATATTTGTGCTTTGCTGCAACCTTGTCGGCTTGCTTTTGTTGGATAGAAGGTGCAGGGGGCGAGGTTGTAGTGGTTCCAGTGTCCTTACGTTCCCCTTTTGAGAAGATTGTGAAGAAGCTGAATTTTGCAGTATGAGATACTACCTTGCAACACTTTTTAGGTGGAACAATAGTTGGAACTACCTCTGGTATTCGGTAGAGATGACCCCCCAAAGTAATAATGACACTGCAGGGTCGAGACTCATAAACAACACGATGTCTCCACATATATGGTTGGCCCAAGAGAACATCACAGACATCTAGTGGGGAAACATCACATAATACCTCATCCTTGAAGGGTTGAATGTCGTATGACAATCGACACTGTTCTATGACATGGAGATCTTGTCCTTTCCGAAGCCACCCGATGTTGTATGGTTGCAGGTGTGGTGTTGTCGACAATCCCAACAGTTTGATGGCCTCTGCTGAGATGAGGTTTTTCTAGCTTCCGCTAGCAACAATAAAATGCAGCGAGGTCCCCTTCACCCACATCTGTGAATGAAAAAGGTGCTCCCCCTCTTCAGGATCTGTTTGTTCTTCTAGTTGAATTGATTCGGTCGTGACAAGAGCAGTGGGGTCTGCATCAATGATCTGTCCTTTACTAGTATTTTCAGAATCAGATTATGAATCAGGGTTTGGCTCCTTGTCTTTGATATTGGCCACTAATGATGGTTTTGAGCGACATTCATCGGTGTTGTGCAAGGGGATTTTATGGAAATCACACCATTTTCCGGTGTCCTTCTTTGTCTTCTCGTGACCCTTCTTTTCCTATGTCTTGGACTGGTTTTCGGGAGACTGTTTATTAGGGCCATCTTTGTCATACTTTGGTTGTTGCGGATTTGCAGACTTGAATTCCCGTTTGTTCTGGTGCTTAAATTTATGCTCAATTTTAACAACATATCGATAAGAAGCACCTAGTGATGAGATGTTTAGAAAATCCATTTCAGTCTGGATGTATCTGTGTAGAGCCCCACGATATTTCAGAACCAAATGTCGCTTGGAGTCTTTGATACCCAGCTTGGTGCGCAAGGTATGGAATGTATTAGTGAACTCCAGAACTGCTTGGCCCCTCTCTTGCTATAGTGTGGTCCATCTCATGTACTGGTCCTCATAGTTGCCAACAGGGTAATACTGTTCCTTTAACACATCCACAAAAGAATCCCAAGTGGGATCGACCCCATATATTCTAGACTCCTTTGTGGAACTTTGCTCCTAGTAAGTTTCCCACCAATGTTTGACATGAGGGAGAGCTTTAAAGAGTGTGAAGGTGATCTTTTCTTTGTTGGAAAAATTGTGAATAGAGAAATAACCTTCTAGTAGAGTTAACCATTTTTCTAGGGCTTCTGCATCTATCTGTCCTTCAAATACAGGAATATCAAAATTAACTTGTACCTTGAAAGGCGAGGTTCCTCCAAAGTGGTCGCTTGATGAATATGCGCCTGATGCTATCGGCAGACATTTAAGGATGTGGCCAAAATTCTCCATCATTTCATCCCTCTGTCGCTTGAGAGCTTGCTCAAGCAATAGATTGATAGGATCGTTTGCTCCGTCGTTTTTCTTTTCTTCCACCATTGAGGGTTTCTTGGGTGTTGTTGGCAGCCAATTCAGATTTTTCTACTGTCCTTAAAAGCTGCCTACACCAGTGTTTTGCAAACCTTGATTTTCGTCGCAATCCTTGAATAAAACGACACTATTATTTTCGCGCTATTTGCACACTTACCTTTGTTCTTGTTTTCACGACTGCAAGCGTGAAAACTTGGTTTTCAAAGTCAAATTAAAATCGTCACTGGATTGTTGTGATCATTCTTGTCGATATGCCCATTGCGTTTCCAATTTACTTATTGTTATACAGTTGACAAGACTCCAAGATCCTTATTCTTTTGGCATTCTTTATTTGTTAATATGACTTCGTTTTACAATACTGTGATGATATTCTTTTGATCGAGTTTGTGATGCATTGGTGATTTGATTTATATGTTCTTAACACATTGGTTTTATGAAAACACATTGGTATCATGGTTAGACCCTTGGTATAAATCTTTTCACACAACACATGTTTCATATGATCAAACCCTTGGTTTGCTTTCGAATTATTGCTTTGGTTTTAAAACTATGCTAACATTATTGCCTGCGCAAGTGTTTGGTCAACGTATCATAGATTTTATTAATCGATTGAATGGCATGGTTTTTAAACATATGCATAGTGGGTTGAATAGTTATTTGTGCCGATGGTTGTACTATGGGATATGAATGTTGTGCATGGGTTGAGCTAGCTCCACCACCTTCGCACGCTCTGTCATTAATGTTTCCCCCCTATCCCGGTTCACCTTTGCTAGTTTTCGGGTAAGCCTGTGAGCGTTCTACCCCTGCGTATACTGTGTTCAAACCCTGGCCCGTTCACCTTGCTCACCGTGTGCTCCTCTCTATGGCACCGGTGGTGCGCATAGAGCCAAATGGTAACCAAGATCTGTTACTATTCGATAATGCTTGAAAGGATTTAGAAGACAGTGGTTGGCTCGTGTTTATACAGAGGTTCGAGGGTTTCAACCTTTCGGTTGACCAACAATTTGCCCTCACCTTTGACGGGTGCAAGGCTAAAGTAGGTGACATACAGCTCGAGCTCAATGAAGAATTCATAAGCTCTGCTACAGGACTGGCAACTACAGTCCAGTGATGGTTTAAAAACTCCAAAGTTGATGAGGTGTTGTGGCCATTACTATTCGTATCAAGGAAGGTTGTCTCATGTGATAAAGGTATGCCTATTTCCACCCTCAAACCCAGGTGGCACGATATTTTGGTAATTGTGAAACAATTTGTGACCTGTGAAGGTCGGTATGGCTTGGTTTTTCTGTATCACCTCCGGTTATTAATGAATTTCATGGGCTATCCTTTGAACATGCCACATTACTTCTTGCATAGTCTTTACAAGATGTCTAAGAGATTCAAGTGCGAGAAGGTTGATAGCATCTTGTTTCATCACGACTTGATTAGAATCATCGTCGTCCAATATTTAAACCTTCATGGCGATAATTGGAAAGCTTTTCTATCTCGAAATGGCTTTGCTAATCCAGATTCTGTCCAAATAGACAAGGCTGTGGTCAGTGAGACTATGTTCGGGCCACCCGTGCCATTTCATATCCTTCTACCTCCTGCCAAACCCTCGATTTTCCCTGACATCAACCTACCCAACATCATAACAGACAAGACTGAGGCTGTCAATAAGCCCATGAGTAAGAAAGTCAAGGGTAATCCTACTGTCGACAACAAGGGTAAGAAAAATGCTCGATTGATATCGAGACTTGCCTGGAATAAACCTAAGACAAATGCCGACCAAAAGCCCATAGTTCTGAGCGAGGAATCAGACTCCGATATCAAGCGTTTCCTAGCTGAGGAGTATCCCTATTCCCATGGCCTATGCTCCGAGAAACCCTATGACTATGTATCTAATTTACCCCCTTGCCTCAAAAACGACCCAAATTACCTGGGAATCAAACTGCATAACGAAACCATTGGTGACTTAAACAAACCCTCGCCTGTGATATCAAAGATCGAACAAACATCATGCATCCAATGCAATGTGTGGCTAGAGCGTTATTACACCGACGTTCCCTTGTTGCAATCAAAGATCAAATCGTTAGAGGACCAAGTTACCGTGCTGGCGAAGGAGAACCATAGGCTTCAAGCTAGTGACAAGAAACAAAAAACCACTGGTTTGATTGTCTTCAGGAATGTCGACACGGTAACAGCCTTTGTCAATTCCAAATTATCATGACCGAGTTGTTTTCTGATTTTCCAGGTATGAATTTCAAATATTAATTTCGCTTTGTAAGTTGGCTTGGATTATTATAACCGATTGAATTTGCTTTCGATAGCTCTGTTCGTTTTCATTCAAAATGATTATGTTGCTTCCATTTTACCAAAATAATTTCGTTATGAATCATGAGTGGGAAATTTGTTTGCTAAACTCAGACATCCCTACGATTTAGTTCTCAGATTAGTAGAAGCGATTGATTGGTTTTGACTTGGTTTGATTTGTTTTAGAATATTTCTATTGGTTTGACTTAACGAAATCAATGGGGTTTGCTTTCGTTTGGATTTTGATTGCATCTAACCTGTACCGGAGATTTTTGTGCTAAAATCAGAGCACAACTATGTTTTGATTTGATACGATTTTGTTGTGGTTGGATTCTATCGGCTTTGATTTAGTTCTTATGATTTGATTTTGAAACAATTTCGTAGGTTTGAATTGGTATAATCTTTTATGAGTGTAATGCATCATTATTTGTGATTGGTTTGATAAATACGATGTAATCTATTAAATCAGAAAAACGACTCTGTTTTGTATTGAATCAACATTCTTGTTTGGATTACATTGACATGTGCAGAAGATCTATTTGCTAAAATCGTGGAGCTGTGTTGATTCATAACGATTGTGTCGACCCCAAACCGTTTCGATTCGTTCCTATTTTGATTTGATTTGCAAATGATTGTTGCATACCACAATTAGTATGATCGTTTGTATATGTTTAATATGGTTATATCAATTTGAAAAAACGATCCTGTTGATTTCGTTTTGATTCGAAAAACGATTTTATTAATGGATGATGCGACATAAACTATTGCATGGAAAATTTGTTTAGCTGGTTGCAGTTTGTGTCGATTTCAATTGGTTCATGAAAATGATTTCATTACTGTCCAATTATCTAATGCGATTCTATTTACCCTGAATGGGCAATAACAAGTTAAACATAGTGCATGTATCTCTGTTACCTTTCGATTGACCACAATTTCGTTTGCTCTCAAATTAGCATAGTAGTTTTGATTTGAATGATTCATTTGGTTTCCAATTAGCAATTAAATGTTTGTTTAATAGTTTGAATATGATTCTTTGAGATTTGAATTGGTTTTGAAACGATTCTGTTTTCAATTTAGACCAGCTACAGAATCGCAAGATTCTGTAGCTAGTCTTAAAATTAGATTTTTGTCAATTTTATCAACAAAATATCCTTTTAACTTGTCTATTTTTGTCCTCTTTCAGGTACATACGAATTGCAATGATCAATTGGGAATGATGTGGTAGTTGAGGAGATATTTGTGTGATGTAGTTTTTATTTTAAGTTGTTAGTTTGAGTCAGAAAAAGAGACTTGGGATATTATCCCAGATTTTTTTGTAAACTATTTTGATAATTCCCACAGGGATGTTTTACCCTGTGGGAGGTCTTTAAATACTTGTCATTTTTTGTAAGAAACCCATCATCATCACTGTGGAGAGAACCAGACTATGGATTTATGATTCAAACTGAGATGAAAGTTGATGTCTTGTAACAAATTTCGCTTTCAATATATCAAACTTTTGTTTCAAGTTTTATTCATATCAGTTTGCAGTTGATTATAGACTACTTTAGCTATCGTAATCCATTGCAGGTTGATGTGACTTGGTTAATGTGTTATCCATATCTGATCTCTTCTATTATTTAAAAATACAGCAATCATTCTATTTCAATTTAATGGATACAGGTTTATCTTATCATTAATTGAATTGTTATGTACACATTTTGCATAAGGATTTATCTGATTGCGATGATTTGTAAATTATAAGATTGTTGTAATTTTTTAAGTCTTGTTTGTCCTGTCATTTATATTTGAAGAGAACAACAACTTTCCGTTTACGAGAAGCTCGTGGAAAATTTTGTGCGGGTTTCCTCCCTCCAATCAGCTGAAACAATTATTGCATACAGGACAAACCTGAAGCGTTACTTCAGGTCAGTTTGTTATTTAGTATTTGATAGTTAATTGGTTAGTATAATTTAAATAGTTTAGTTAGATATATATATAGTTTAGATTAGTAGATAGAGTTATTATTTTAGTTGCTTAGTTTAGTTAGTTTTCATTTATTTTCTTTCTCATAAAACTATAAAAAATCAAAAAACAATGGTTTCGCTGTCTTAGGACAGATTACAAACGATTTTTGCAGGTTTTAATTTAAATCTGTAATTTGTGAATATTGTATATTTGTAATTGAAGCTGATTCTGTTGATAATTAAACATTTACTTTCATAAAATTATAGTTCTATGATTTAGTTAATAGATTGTATATATGTTGTTTAGATTTGTTTATTAGTTTGTTTTAATTATTGTTTTTATTTAGATTAGTTTCTTAGTGTAGTTTTCATTTGTTTTTCTAGTACTTAGATCAGCCAACGGAGCCGCTAAACCCGTCAGGGTGGGTTATCCCAAACGGCTTGGGTTATTTAGACAACCCCGGACCAGATCCACTCTTCCAGTTGACGGACGATCAATTTTGCCTATCAACAAATGGCGCTAGAAGGAGGGTCTGAAATTTATTAATGGCATGAGGCGGTCGCAAGACTCCTCCACCACCTAATCGCTAACCTATAGTGACAAGAAGTCATTTGAACGATAAAATTCCCCCTCAAACAGAAACCACATCAACCGACGATCCACAGATCACAGTTGAGCCAACAACCCCAAATCCTACAGGTGGTGACATACAAGAGATTGTCCGCCAATCTCTCATAAGAACACATAGTGCCTTAGCCCGCTTGAGGCAACCAAATCGACCTTTGGACCAACCTTTAGATTTATCTGATATCAGAGAGAAACTCGGAGGCACTAACCTCACTGTGAACCCTTCGGATCCAATCCTCACTCCTGCTGCAGGAGGATCTGGGATACCACCTTCACCACCTCCATCATCCCCTTCTTCTTCGGGAGGAGACTCTTCTGACGAAGGTAGTTTATATTCTCAGCCTTCCACACCCACTACACCAATGGCCAACCAGAACAATCTTGCTAGACCTTGGCTCGACCAGGATGTCGTAGTTGTACCTGGAGCTCAACATCCCTTATCTAAACTTTCGGAGAAATGGCTTCCCAAGTTTGACCCTGACTCAAAACAGATCGCAGAAGATCACATTAAAAAGTTTATGTTAGCCATAAGACTCCGCAATGTCGAGCATGAAGACGTAGTCTGTAGGTTGTTCCCCTATACTTTCTAGGGCAATGCATCTACATGGTACTTTGCCCAACAACCCCATACCATTGTGTCTTGGGAAAGGTTTGAATCCTGCTTTTTGGAAAAGTTCGGAGACAGTAAGCCTCCAGAAGTCCTAGTCATGGACCTTTCTAACGTAAGAATGAACCCAAAAGAGAAAGTTAAAGACTTTAATCAAAGATTCTTAACACTTAAGAACCGAATCCCTACGGATTCCATGCCTGCCGAGAATCTTATCATAGCATACTATACTAAAGCCTTGCATCAAAGTATATCCATTTGGGTTAAACGATCTAAGAAAGCCACGTTGTTAGAGGCCTTCGAAGAGGCCAGCCATATTGAAAAAGACATACTTAGTCTAAAATACACCACTAGCAACGAAATAGAAGCTAGTTCATCTTCCAAAAAGAAGATCGAAATCCTCCCAAGACCTACTCAAAGTAAAACACAACCTGAAAGCTCTGATTTAGAAAACTTAACTAAAGTCGTTCAAAAACTGTCAAATCAAGTTATAGATTTAAAAAGGATGACCGAAGAAGCTTCGTCGAGAAAAGGACCTTACAATCCCCCATTCCAGAAGCCTTTTCCCACCAACCGACCTAATCCAACTACCGAGGGCCTTAATCTAGAAAGTCTCCAATACGCCCTTCAAACGATTCTAGAAGCCCAGGATAACTTGGTACCTCCTGAGATTCCTAAGGAGGTAGTTGAACAAGAGACAGTTCAAGAAGAGGAGTCTTCTCCAAATACTTTTGGACACTTCTCGGATAGCATCTTTCAAGCTAACTTCGAGACAGTCCATCCCTATAATACTAGGAGCAAGACATCAAACAAACCTTCTGCCAAAAACACTACGACTTCGCCTCCAAAGCAATCTAAACCAGCTGAGGCTAAACAGAGTCATGTGAACCCCAACTTAGATTATGATGTAGTTTAAGATCTTAAAAAGTTAAGGGCTAACATTTCTGTTTATGAGTTACTAAAAGTTCCATCTTTGTTATAAAAAATGTTGCAAAACATCGCAGAGAATGGTAAAAATGGTAATTCAAACAAGGTTGTTCAGAACAAAGTTCCTCAGAAGACTTCCACAAAGAATAATCCTGATCCTCAGGATAAAGGAAACCTTCCTGTAAATAATGTAAATAATGTAAATAATGTAGATAAAGTAGCTTTAGAAACTGCGAGTCAAAAGCCACAAACTACCACACTTAGCACTCGCAGAAATGTACCTCCATTTTTGTTAACTTTCGAAATCTTTAATAGAAACGTGCACAATTGTATGGTAGACTCATGTGCATCATCCAATGTGATGCCATGGTTTGTGTGTCAGAAGATTAATGCCGAAGTTGAACCATCCACCTTAAAAATCATACAACTTGATCGAACCAATGTTAAAGTTATAGGCAAATTAAAGAATGTGCTTATAAGATTATCGTTTAACCCCAAAGTTCATCAAGTCATTGATATTATTGTTGTGGATATTCCAGAAGTGTATGGTCTGTTTTTAAGCAGGGATTGGTCGGAGCAGCTACACAGCTATTTCGCGACAGATTGGTATCACCTATTTCTTCCAGAGAACGACAAGCCTAACAAGATCAAGGTAAATCGTGAACACTACCTTAAGTTCACGGTCACAGATTTGAATGATCCCAACGAACCATTTACACCTTCTGCTGATTCACCCGAAGTACAAGGGATGGATACCTTTTTCGGCAATTTCATGGCCGAGACTTCAGCTATCACCAATCCAGAACAACATTCTGAGATTGTAGCATATGTGCAACCAGTAGCTCCTACACAACGGTCTCATGCGCCTGATGAAAATCAAATTTGGTCTCTTTATTTTGACGGTTCAAAGTCCAAAGAAAGAGCTGGTGCAGGCTGCGTTATTATCGATCCGGCAGGTAACAAAACATTGATTGCATGTAGGCTAGAATTTGAATGTACTAATAACACTGTAGAATATGAGGCTTTACTGTAAGGTCTCAGAAAAGATTTAAATATGAACATTCAAAACTTGACTGTCTTTTGCGATTCTGAAATCGTGGTTAGACAGGTAAGAGATTCTATCCACTGTCTTTCTCCGCATCTTAAAAGCTACTAACCCGAGGTATGGAATTTAATGAGTAAATTTTTTGCTTTCAATATAAATTCTATTCCTAGATTGAATAACTCTGAAGCTAATCTATTAGCTAATGTAGATTCCAAACTCTTTCCTGCAAAAGGCTTGTCCCCAGATAAATTCTCCGTCGAACTATTGTTCAGGCCATCCGTTCCCGACAACATCATGAACTGGAGAGTCTTCGACGACGATCAGTAGATTATTAGCTTCCTGCATATGGAAGAAACTTTTCAAGGCACGGTCATAGATGAACGCACTCACGACGACAATTTGCACGATTTCATGGTAATACCAGATCCGAGAACTCATGAATCTTCATCGGACATGGTAAATTCGATCCCTAAATCTGTAGTTAGATTAGAGAAATTTTATGATCTTCAAGATAAATTCAAAAAATCAGTCAATTGTAAAACCAATAGTTCCTCATTATCATATGAAAAAGTAAACTTAGGAACTAAGGACAATCCGCAGTGCATTAACCTAGGGGTAGGATGTTCTGAGCAAGAAAAAGATGCATTTATTAAATTGTTCAAAGAATTTAAAGATGTCTTTGCATGGATGTATGATGACCTTAAAACTTTTGACCCTAACATCATACAACACGTCATTCCTATGAAACCCCAAACCTTACCCTTTCAACAAAAATTAAGAAAAATGCACCCCAAGCTCGAACCGACTGTCAAAAAAGAATTAAATAAGCTCCTAAATGCTAAGATTATTTTCCCTGTTAGGCACACTCAATGGGTTTCTAACCTTTTCCCTGTCCGGAAGAAAAGTGGGGAAATCCGACTATGCATCGATTTCCGAAACCTTAATAGAGCGTCTGATAAAGACAACTATCCTGTCCCACCCATGGAACAGATCCTTCAACATGTATCTGGTTCTGAGAGGCTATCCTTATTGGATGGTTTCTCGGGGTACAACCAAGTCCTGATGTCTCCACCAGACCAACTTAAAACTACCTTTCGCACCCCATGGGGCACCTATGCTTACAGGAAAATGCCCTTTGGATTGATTAATGCCAGTGCCACTTTCCAGAGAGCGATGGACATCGCTTTCTGAGGCTTAATCAATTAGTCTATCGTAGTTTACTTAGATGATGTGACTATATTTTCTAAAAACAAAAACGATCATCTAGCTCATTTACGAGCCGTTCTACAGCGATGTCGTAAATACGACATTTCCTTGAATCCTAAAAAATCCATCTTTGCAATAGAACAAGGTAAACTCTTAGGATTTATTGTGTCAAGCAGAGGGATGATTATCGACCCCGAAAGGACTCAATTCATATCGAAACTTCCCCCTCCTACATCCAAAAAATCTATGCAGTCTTTCTTAGGCTAGATTAACTTTGTCAGGAGATTCATCCCCAGTTTCTCTGAAATGGTCAGACCTTTACAGAATCTAATTAAGAAAGACGCCCAATATCATTGGGGACCCTTAGAAAACCAAGATTTTAATGCAATAAAGAAGTCCATAATAGACGCTCCTTCTCTCATGAGCCCCGACTTTTCGCAAGACTTCACGCTCTACACTTTTGCTTCTGACCGTTCCTACGCCGCCGTCCTAACTCAAAAGAACGCCGAAAACAATGAAGTACCCATTGCCTTTATGAGCTCTTCTTTCAAAGGCGCTGAACTTAATTACCTAGCGGTAGATCAACAATCCTACGTTGTTTTTAAAGCAGTCAAGCATTTCTGGTCTTATCTTTTGAAATCGAGGACGAAAGTTATTGTCCCTTACCCAACCGTCAGGAACCTGTTAGTGCAGAAGGAACTAGGAGAAAAGAGGGCTAACTGGGTTACCTCCTTGCAGGAGTACGACATAGAAATTACCCCAGCTCAAATAGTGAGAGGACAAGGGTTATGCAAGTTAGTTGTTGACTCAGTCGCAGGACAACAAGAAGAAAACGATATGTCAAACCTAGGACAACACAATCAAAATGAAATCTATTGTGCACAAAACTCTGTCAATCCTTGGTATGATGATATAAAATTCTATCTTGAACATGGGTCAGCCCCCCCATCACCTGGATCCCACTAAAAGAAGAGAGTTGAGATCAAAGTCTGCCTCCTTTCATTTGGTTAATGGTACCCTGTTTCGTCAAAATTTTGATGGCGTACTGATGCACTGTCTTGACAAAGACGAAGTAGAAAAAGTCTTACTAGAGTTGCATGCAGGAGAAGTTGGTGGTCATTTTGGTGGTGACACTACTGCCCATAAGGTTTTGAGAGCCATTTATTACTGGCCCACACTTTTTAGAGACACCCATGCCTTGTGTCGTAAGTGTACTATTTGTCAGAAAGCATCAGGGCGGTTACAGAAACCAACCTTTCCTTTGCAGCCCGTTTCAGTAGACTCTCCTTTTCAGCAGTGGGGCCTGGATATCATAGGACCAATCAACCCACCATCCTCACAACATCATAATTTTATCATAACAGCCATGGATTATTTCACCAAGTGGTCTGAAGCTGCCGCTTTAAGAACTATGAATACCAGTCAGGTAATTGTCTTTTTAAATTCGAATATTATCACTCGTTTTGGTGTCCCTGATTGTTTAGTATTCGATAACGCTTCTTACTTTTCCTCTCTTGAGATGAGTGAGTTCGCTTTGGAAAAAGGAATTAAATTGAAGTATTCTGCTAGCTATTACCCCCAGGGCAATGGATTGGCAAAATCAACAAATAAGAACTTGATTAAAATCATCAAGAGAACGGTCGCTGAAAATCACAAAAACAGGCATAATGCACTGTTAAACGCAATTTGGGCTGATAGGGTAACCCCAAAAGCTGCTATAAGTAACTCTCCTTTCTTTCTTGTTTATGGAAGATAAGCAATTCTGCCACCACACATTCTTCTTCCTTCGCTACAGCTATCGCAGAAAATTCAAGAAGAAGACTGTCCCCCTTTGGAAAACTGAATTAATGCTTTGATGAAGCTAGAAGAGGTAAGAGCCCAAGCTAAACGTAAGTTATATAAGCATCAACTATTGGTTAAAAGCTGGTTTGATTCCAACTCTGCCTCTGATAGGAATTTCGAAGTAGGTGATCTCGTCCTAAAATGGGACAAACCGCATGAGGGAAAGGGAGAGCACACAAAATTTCAAAACTTATGGCTTGGACCATTTTTAATTGCTGAGAAGCTGGGTCCCAGTTCTTTCCAATTGCAGAAGCTAGAGGGGCAGCCTGACACCTATCCGGTGAATGGCCAAGCCCTGAAAATATACTTCGCTTGATGACAAACCTTGTATATTATGTACATACTTTTCTTTTGTTTGCTTTTATTTTGTTGTTTTGGTTTTGATTTCTCCTTTGCGCTTATCAGTTTTTGTTTTTTGGAAATACACATACCTGCATGTTGAACTATTCAGACAAATAAAATAGAAAATTCCTTCACTGAAATGACTGCTAAAAAATTGTATAAACATCAGTTGTATACTTCTGAAATTTACATCTGTTTTGGCAAAAAGTTTGTTGTTTGAAAGAAGTTAACTGATTTCGATCTCTGAGTGAAGCATGTCATGATCATCTATTATCTTTTTACGCTGTCCCAATTCCTTAAGGGAATAACTTAGAAGATGTATCCCTACCTTAGAAAGTTGGTTCTGTAAATGAATCATCTATGGATCTTAATAAAGGACAGTTCTAAAAAATTCTGATGAGGTCTGTAAAAAACTGTTAAAATATCATAATTTTCAGCGTCACCCCGCTCGACTATATATCTTAAAAAAATAAAATAAATCAATAAAACAACTGTGGGAAGTGCTTGTAAACCCGTCGGGATGCTGAACAGGTCTGCTGGCAGCGGGTAAATGCATGCATGATGCCAAGACAACTTCGCCAGGGTATTGAACAGGCCCGCTGGCAACAAAGCAATGTCGGGTATATGAAAATTCATAAATATGAAACCCCATGACCTTAAAATGTCCTTTACTCTGATCTGGAACTTTTGGGCAGGATACGGATATCAGAGTGGGTTAAATGGAAACCCTGTCGAGGCTATGGACGCATGCTGGCAGCAGTGGCTCTGTCAATAGTATTGGGGATTTTATCTTTAATATCGTGGCTTGCTTGTCTTAAGACTGTTATCAGTTTTCATTCTTTAAACACTGCTGGAATATGTGGTTAATGAAGATGTTTACGTGATTTTTCTGGTTGTTATTTTTTGAGTTAGAATTTTTCTCGTTATCCTAATTTGAATTTGTTCTTTTTGGCAGAGATAATTGCTTCTACCAGTGTGTCGCCATTGTTGGCAGCCAATTCACATTTTTCTACTGTCCTTATAAGCTACCTACACCAGTGTTTTGCAAACCTTGATTTTCGTCGCAATCCTTGAATAAAACGACACTATTATTTTCGCGCTATTTGCACACTTACCTTTGTTCTTGTTTTCACGACTGCAAGAGTGAAAACTTGGTTTTCGAAGTCACATTAAAATCGTCACTGGATTTTTGTGATCATTCTTGTCGATATGCCCATTGCGTTTCCAATTTACTTATCGTTATACAGTTGACAAGACTCCAAGATCCTTATTCTTTTGGCATTCTTTATTTGTTAATATGACTTCGTTTTACAAGACTGTGATGATATTCTTTTGATCGAGTTTGTGATGCATTGGTGATTTGATTTATATGTTCTTAACACATTGGTTTTATGAAAACACATTGGTATCGTGGTTAGACCCTTGGTATAAATCTTTTCACACAACACATGTTTCATATGATCAAACCCTTGGTGTGCTTTCGAATTATTGCTTTGGTTTTAAAACTATGCTAACATTATTGCCTGCGCAAGTGTTTGGTCAACGTATCATAGATTTTATTAATCGATTGAATGGCATGGTTTTTAAACATACGCATAGTGGGTTGAATAGTTACTTGCACCGATGGTTGTACTATGGGATATGACTGTTGTGCATGGGTTGAGCTAGATCCACCACCTTCGCACATTCTGTCATTAATGTTTTCCCCCTATCCCGGTTCACCTTTGCTAGTTTTCGGGTAAGCCTGTGAGCGTTCTACCCCTGCGTATACTGTGTTCAAACCCTGGCCCGTTCACCTCGCTCATTGTGTGCTCCTGTCTATGGCACCGGTGGTGCGCATAGAGCCAAATGGTAACCAAGCTCTGTTACTATTCGATAATGCTCGAAAGGATTTAGAAGGCAGTGGTTGGCTCGTGTTTATACAGAGGTTCGAGGGTTTCAACCTTTCGGTTGCCCAACAATTCACCCTCACCTTTGACGGGTGCAGGGATAAAGTAGGTGACATACAACTCGAGCTCAATGAAGAATTCATAAGCTCTACTACAGGACTGGCAGCTACAGGCTAGCAATGGTTTAAAAACTCCAAAGTTGATGAGGTTTCGTGGCCATTACTATTCGTATCAAGGAAGGTTGTCTCCTGTGATAAAGGTATGCCTATTTCCACCCTCAAACCCAGGTGGCACGATCTTTTGGTAATTGTGAAACAATTTGTGACCTGTGAAGGTCGGTATGGCTTGGTTTTTCTGTATCACCTCCGGTTATTAATGAATTTCATGGGCTATCCTTTGAACATGCCGCATTACTTCTTGCGTAGTCTTTACAAGATGTCTAAGAGATTGTAGCGCGAGAAGGATGATAACAGCTTGTTTCATTATGGATTTATTAGAATCATCGTCGTCCACTATTTAAACCTTCATGGTGATAATTGGCAAGCTTTTCTATCTCGAAATGGCTTTGCTAATCCAGAGTCTGTCCAAATCGACAAGGCTGTGGTCAGTGAGACTATGGTCGGGCCACCCGTGCCATTTCATATCCTTCTACCTCTTGCCAAACCCTCGGTTTTCTCTGACATCGACCTACCCGACATCATAACAGACAAGACTGACGCTGTCAAGAAGCCCGTGAGTAAGAAATTCAAGGGTAATCCTACTGTCGACAGCAAGGGTAAGAAAAATGCTCGATTGATATCGAGACTTGCTCGGAATAAACCTAAGCCAAACGTCGACCAAAAGCCCATAGTTCTAAGCGAGGACTCGGACTCCGATATTGAGTGTTTCCTAGATGAGGAGTATCCCTATTCCCATGACCTATGCTCCGAGCAACCCTATGACTATGTATCTAATTTACCCCCTTGCCTAAAAAACGACCCAAATTACCCGGGAATCAAACTGCATAACGAAACCCCTGGTGACTTAAAAAAACCCTCGCCTATGATATCAATGACCGAACAGACATCATGCATCCAATGCAATGTGTGGCTAGAGCATTATTACACAGACGTTCCCTTGTTGCAATCAAAGATCAAATCGTTAGAGGACCAAGTTACAATGCTGGCGAAGGAGAACCATAGGGTTCAAGCTAGTGACAAGAAACAAAAAACCACTGGTTCGATTGCCTTCAAGAAAGTCGACACGGCAACAGCCTTTGTCAATTCCAAATTATCACGACCGAGTTGTTTTCTGATTGTCCATGTATGAATTTCAAATATTAATTTCGCTTTGTAAGTTGGCTTGGATTATTATAATCGATTGAATTTGCTTTCGATAGCTCTATTCGTTTTCATTCAAAATGATTTTGTTGCTTCCATTTTACCAAAATAATTTTGTTATGAATCATGAGTGGGAAATTTGTTTGCTAAACTCGGACATCCCTACGATTTAGTTCTCAGATTAGTAGAAGCGATTGATTGGTTTTGACTTGATTTGATTCATTTTAGAATATTTATGTTGGTTTGAATTAACGAAATCAATGGGGTTTGCTTTCGTTTGGATTTTGATTGCATCTGACTTGTACAGGAGATTTTTGTGCTAAAATCAGAGCACGGCTATGTTTTGATTTGATACGATTTTGTTGTGGTTGGATTCTATCGGCTCTGATTTAGTTCTTATGATTTGATTTTGAAACGATTTCGTAGGTTTGAATTGGTATAATATTTGATGAGTGTAATGCGTCATTATTAGTGATTGGTTTGATAAATATGATGTAATCTATTAAATTAGAAAAATGACTTTGTTTTGTATTGAATCAACATTCTCGTTTGGATTACATTCGACCTGTGCAGAAGATCTATTTGCTAAAATCGTGGAGTTGTGTTGATTCATAATGACTGTGTCGACCCTAAACCGTTTCAATTCGTTCCTATTTTGATTTGATTTGCAAATGATTGTTGCGTACCACAATTAGTATGATCGTTTGTATATGTTTAATATGGTTATATCAATTTGAAAAAATGATCCTGTTGATTTCGTTTTGATTCGAAAAACAATTTTGTTAATGGATGATGCGACATAAACTATTGCATGGAAAATTTGTTTACCTGGTTGCAGTTTGTGTCGATTTCAATTGGTTCATGAAAATGATTTCATTACTGTCCAATTATCTA
The DNA here is from genome assembly GCA_010110895.2 of Picea sitchensis. NCBI lineage: Eukaryota > Viridiplantae > Streptophyta > Pinopsida > Pinales > Pinaceae > Picea > Picea sitchensis. Next base: position 30,280 of record SNQJ01S0004204.1, read on the forward strand.
ATGCAATTCTGTTTACCCCGAATGGGTGATAACAAGTTAAACAGAGTGCATGTATCTCTGTTACCTTTTGATTGACCACAATTTTGTTTGCTCTCAAATTAGCATAGTAGTTTTGATTTGAATGATTCGTTTGGTTTCCAATTAGCAATTAAATGTTTGTTTAATAGTTTGAATATAATTCTTTGATATTTGAATTGGTTTTGAAACAATTCTTTGTTCAATTTAGACCAGCTACAGAATCGCAAAATTCTGTAGCTAGTCTTAAAATTAGATTTTTGTCAATTTTATCAACAAAATATCCTTTTAACTTGTTTATTTTTGTCCTCTTTCAGGTACATACGAATTGCAATGATCAATTGGGCATGATGTGGCAGTTTAGGATAGATTTGTGTGATTTAGTTTTTATTTTAAGTTGTTAGTTTGCCTCAGAAAAAGAGACTTGGGATATTATCCCAGATTTTTTTGTAAACTGTTTTGATAATTCCCACAGGGATGTTTTACCCTGTGGGAGGTCTTTAAATACTTGTCATTTTTTGTAAGAAACCCATCATCATCACTGTGGGGAGAACCAGACTATGGATTTATGATTTAGTCTGAGATGAAAGTTGATGTCTTGTAACATCTTTCGCTTTCAATATATCAAACTTTTGTTTCAAGTTTTATTCATATCAGTTTGCAGTTGATTATAGACTACTTTAGCTATCGTAATCCATTGCAGGTTGATGTGACTTGGTTAATGTGTTATCCATATCTGATCTCTTTTATTATTTAAAAATACAACAATCATTCTATTTCAATTTAATGGATACATGTTTATCTTATCATTAATTGAATTGTTATGTACAAATTTTGCATAAGGATTTATCTGATTGCGATGATTTGTAAATTATAAGATTGTTGTAATTTTTTATGTCTTGTTTGTCCTGTCATTTATATTTGAAGAGCACAACAAATTTATGTTTACGAGAAGCTCGTGGAAAATCTGGTGCAGGTTTCCTCCCTCCGATCAACTGAAACAATTATTGCATACATGACAAACCTGAAGCGTTACTTCAGGTCAGTTTGTTATTTAGTATTTGATAGTTAATTGGTTAGTATAATTTAAGTAGTTTAGTTAGATATATGTATAGTTTAGATTAGTAGATCAAGTTATTATTTTAGTTGCTTAGTTTAGTTAGTTTTCATTTATTTTCTTTCTCATAAAACTATAAAAAATCAAAAAACAATGGTTTCGTTGTCTTAGGACATATTACAAACGATTTTTGCAGGTTTTAATTTAAATATGTAATTTTTGAATATTGTATATTTGTAATTGAAGCTAATTCTGTTGATAATTAAACATTTACTTTCATAAAATTATAGTTCTATGATTTAGTTAATAGATTGTATATATGTAGTTTAGATTTGTTTATTAGTTTGTTTTAATTATTGTTTTTATTTAGATTAGTTTCTTAGTGTAGTTTTCATTTGTTTTTCTAGGACTTAGATCGGCCAACGGAGCCGCTAAACCCGTCAGGGTGGGTTATCCCAAACGGCTTGGGTTATTTAGACAACCCCGGACCGGATCCACTCTTCCAATTGATGGATGGTCAATTTCGCCTGTCAACAGGTGTGTGAGAGCGATTGCCTTCAAGAGAGACAAGCTCGATATCCAACTTGTTATACCCGTACCTCATCAGGGACATGCACTAAAAAAATGATCAAGAGCAATCTGCTCTGATACCACTGATCTGGATTATTTTCGGCACAAAATGAGAGCGGAGATATAATAAAGAAATGCACAGAGATATCGCATATATCCAATAATATAACAGAAATATATCAGAGATGCAACCATAAACACAGAGATATAGGAATACACAGTTTCTATTAATGAAATAAATGTACAAAGACTTTAAAAATACATAGTGAAAGACTCGCTAGAATGGTGGCAGCGTATCTCTGAGAAGAGATGTGACGGCTACCCACATAGAAGATGATTACAATGAGGCTATGAAGGCCTTTTTACAATAAACAGGAATGCCAAAAACCCTAGACATCCAAAAACCTAACCTTAGGAGATGAAGCACCAAAAGTCATGTGGGCCCCGTTTGGTTAAGTTAGTACATCAACTTCCCAGTGTCGTAAATTTTGCATACGATCTCCGTTTTAGGCGTATGATAGCTCGTTGGAAAGGTATCGTTGAGGAGATTCATTTTGGGGGATCAATAATGCCATGAGAAATCATTGAGAACCTAGATCTAGAAAAACCTTCATTTAGGTCCTCAAAATGGCCCCGGAAGTTAAAACCTACTAAAAATAGTAAATTGCCAAAAAACTGTTTTGAGCCAGTCGGAAAAGGTGGGTGGTCACCGATATCCACCTGGATCATCTCCTTAGGAGGGCGCAAAATTCCCTGGATCATAATTTCAAAATTTGAAATTTGATAAATTAGGGTTTCCTCATAAAACCCTAAGTTGCAGTTGCAATATCAATTCCAGTTATAGTTCCAGTTCCTTTGTGCTAGTTCCTTCAAGCCAGTTGCAATACCAATTGCAGTTCCAACACCAGTTGCAGTATCAGTTGCAGTGAAAGTTTTTGTGAAGTGTTGAGACCGATTTTTATTGTCCTAGTGCGCCTTACCCTAGAAAATCTCCAACTACCTTTAGATTACAAATTGCAACACCTTTGAAGTTTTAAAGGTTCGTTATTGCTTTCCGCTGCTGAAGGATGGTGCCACTACTTGCCTATGTTGTCATATGTATGTACGTACATATGTTTAAACTATATCATTATTTTAAAGGGTACTTGCAGGAGAAAGGTGTTGGTTGTGGAGCCTGATTATCTTCATGTTTCATAGGTATTTTTTTTTCAACCGTGCTTATACCCCATGAAGACTATATAACCAAGAATACTATACACCCCTCCACATAGGGGGGTTGCAGAGAGGGATTTCCCCCCCTGCGGGGTTCGGGGGGCTCATCCCATCGGCTGGGGGGTCCGTGGGCAAGCAGGCCCCCGACGAAGATTTGGGGGTGAAGCCCCCGAAGGAAAAATTGCCTTGTAAATGTATATTGTATTTTCATAGTAAATATGTACCATTCATTATAAGGTCACATATCCGACGATAGAAGTTATGTTAGGTTTTTTTTTCCCTAGAAGGAAACCCTCTTTTATGAGGGAATTGTATTGTGGTTGTGTATCATTGCAAATATTGTATTATGAGAGAGGATATTGTGAGAGAAAGAAGACGAAGTTACAACGGATGTGTTGCAGGTTGTATGCCTTCATTTGCTGGATAATAAAAATGGACCTGGAAATTTCTCTGGTGGACGTAGCCCACACTAGGTGAACCACGTATATCTGTGTCTCTATTGTATTGTGTATCTTCTGTGTTTTATTTCCTCATTTGTTTTTATTTTATTGCTCCACAATCCTATTTTTCTAACAAAAGGATATTTTGTCTAAAGCAACAATCATAAGTCCAGAAGGATCTCAGATCCAACACATTCAGAGGAAAAATGCACCCAAGGTCTGATTATTTTGATATGCATCTATTTGTTACAACATTATTTTGATCTCATGAACATCTAGGTTGTATGTTGAAGTTATAACCATCATACTAACCATTGGTCAAAATTAAATTCAAGGTATTGGATTGATTAAATTTGAGATGATAGAGTTTATTCTCTAACTTAAAATTCTGTCAGGAAAACATATTATCTTAGTATAGAGGACATGTTGAAGAAGATACTTGTCATATTGAGTGAAGGAGACTCAGAAGAAAAGCAACAACACTCATTCTTGAGGACAAGACTCCAAGTTCTGGGTTTGATTGATTAAGTTGATAAGATTCAAATTTGCACATGTCAAGTTTGATAACTTCCTCATTACAAGTAAACACTATAGTTGAGATGACAATCTTTGAAAAAATTTCTACTTGGTAGCATGTGAGCATTATTGAGATAAATGATTATTGTAATCATTTTCGAGATATAACTAACATCTCCTTTAGGAGAAACTTTTTGTTTTGTTTCCAGGTTACCATGGAGGAATGATTGATCACAACACTAGAAGAGTGTTTCTCTCATTTCTTATTATTGCATTTCTTACTTTTGACCCTTGTTTTAGGCAGGTCACAAGTGATAGATCGGAAGGAGCTACTGTGACAATTGTTCTCACTATTATTTCTATTATTATTATAAAGAGTATTATTCTTGTCTACTGTTTCTCCCTTGTTGTTTGATGCAGGAGCATCGCCAGCACATCAAGCGATCCAGCGCGGAAGCGGAAGACAGCTGGACAAGCCAACACAAATTTTTGAAAATACTTTGGAATTGTTACGTGATATTAAATGAGGCATTTAAGAAGAGGCGCCTTTGTATATTGTAATGGACCTTGAGCGGATAGCTCTCGTCCTTTAGTAGATAGACGGAATTTAATTTAGTTAATGCTGGTAGATAGGATTTTAATTCTAGATTTGATAGCTTAGAGTCCAAGAGGGAAAATGGATATAGACACCCCTCATTGTATCATTGTAACAGGAACAGGAGCAAGAAGAAAAGAGCAAAAAGAGATCTTTGTATGAAAACACCCATGTACAGACATTTGAATTAATAGAGGAGAGCTTTGATTCAAATTCATGGTTTGTGTTGTTTCTCTGTGTATCAATGTATTGCTCATGAATGTTTATTTCCTATCATACATTTTCTTTTATATGTTGTGTATGTGATTTCATGTATGCATTGAAGTCTGAGAGGATGAGAGAATGAGTTTCAATTGTTTCTCTAATTGAGCCAGAGGATTCCTGCAAGGAGTGCAGTTGAATTGTCCGTAAGGAGTGCGTTGACAGAAGGGTTCAATTAGGGATAGATTTTGTTCTCATTTCCTCGAAGGTGCAGTTAGGCACAATGTCGTGCAAGGAGTGCGCAGGCCAAGCTAAGTCTCAGAGTTGTGATTCTGAGTAGAGTATTGGAAGACTGCTGCTGCAGGAGTGCGCAGAGTCAAGAGACTTCAACACTCAGTCAAGGTTGAAGGGTTGCTGCAAGGAGTGCATGCAAGAGGTTTCCAGGAAGATTGAAGTCATAAGAAAGCTCAGGAGGAGTAGGCCTTCGAATTCACTCAAGGATAAGTGTAGGGAAGCTGCCGTGGAAAGTCTGAGGGAAGCGTTGCAGGTTGGCGAGCGAGTGAACGAGTCTCGTGGGGAGACACTTCTTCATTTCGCAGAATTAGTAAAGGAAGAACAGACGGTCGAAATCCTCTGAGGAGATTTCGCGAAGTCCCAAGGGTCGTTGGATCTTACGGAGGTGCAAGGAGGTTACGGCGAGAACGTCCAAAGGTCTAAAGCTCAGGAGGGGTAGAGTCGTCGATCCCGAGTCACATGGACCGTCAGATCTACACGTGACATCGCATATCAAGGATTCGTGAGTCGAAGCTCCAAATTTGCGCAACAAGAATCGTGATATCGTGATCCGCGATATCCCGACGAGCCCAGAACCGTTCATTGTTGAGGACGCGTGTTAGGAGATCCGGAAGAGTCGGGGTTCAGAGTATCGGGGATTTCGAAGGTAAGAAACTCTTGCAACTTGGAATCACGATCCGGGATATCCCGACGAGAGAGTTGTGTGACCCACAACAGGAGTCAGTGGAGGATAGGTGGCACAGTATCGGGGATCGGGAAAAGGCAAGTCCTGAGTCCATCGACATTAGGATTCGCGATCCTGCGAATTCTGAAATCTCGATAGAAGTGACGGGAGGTGGAAAAGTCAACTCGCACGTGTGTCGTAGTTTCGTCACATCGGGTATCGGGAGTCGACAAATCAAAGTGAACGACATCGCGAGTAGCAAAACCACGATAAGAGAAATCCCGACAGGGGAAGAGGTCAGCGTTGACTGAGCCATCGGGTCTCAGGGATTCGAGAGCCTAGTGATCGACAGTGAACTCGCGAAGCCACGAGTTCTGATTCTCCGATAAATAAAGAAAGGGGGATCGTGCAGAAGATAATATGTGGGGTGCAGATTTCCCGATAGGGAAATAGAAGAACCTTGGAGTTCTTAGGGCCGAGAAGAAGAATATCCTGTGAGAGTGGGCATGCTCCGAGGAGTGCGGCTGTGTTAGGTTTGGTATCAGAGCCCAGAAAGAATCTTTGCTTTCTGTAGCACTGGAGAAGGAAATTCATCATGCCGCTGAGGAGAGAAAGGCAATCACCTGATCCAGAGGATAGGGAGGTGCGAAGAAGAGGCAGGCAGGTAGCAAATACAAAAATGCAGAGACAAATGCGAGATCTCCGAGCAAGGCTTGAAGATATGGAGACAGCGCAAAGACGCACAGTTAGTGTAGGGGATCTCAGTGATTCCGACAATGAAGTTGAAGCTGAACGCGAAGAGGAAGTTGCAGCCAAAGATGCAGCAAATGAACACCTAATTAAAGCTATCGCAAGGATGGGTGCAAAGGCAAAGATGGACATTCCAGTTTACGAGGGGAATCTGGATGCAGAAGAGATTCTAGAATGGATTAGAGATCTGGACACCTACTTCGACTATGAAGATATCGAAGAGGATAAGAAGATCAAGCATGATGTTAGGCGCTTGAAAGGACATGCAGCATTGTGGTGGGATGAGCTACAAGCTGACAGACGCTGCAAGGGCAAGCAAAAGATTAAGAGTTGGGATCGAATGATCGCGAAGATGAAAGCGAAATTCATCCCAAGAGATTATCAAATTACTCTATTCAGGAGGATGCAGAACCTGAGACAGAAGTTGATGACAGTGAAAGAATACACTAAAGAATTCTATCGACTGAACATCAGAGCAGGTCATCGGGAGAGCGATGAAGAAAAGGTTGCTAGATATCTGAATGGTCTGAGATATGACATTCAGGATGAATTGAGCATGGTAACCATCCGAACAGTCGAGGACACTTATCAGATGGCTCTGAAATCCAAGGATAAGCTGAGCCGTAAGCAAGGTCAGCGAGGGCGAGGCAGAAGTCAGCCCAGAGGCAAGGCAGTTGCCTAGGACAAATACCAGAAGCCCAAGGAGGAATGGAAGAAACCTCAGGGTAAAGTTGAAAGAGGTGGAACCTCACAGAGTGGACCATATGTTGAACAAAGAGGGTAGCATACAGAGCAGAGCGAAGGATATGCTAACAACAATACTTCTCCTCGAACCAGAGGTAGAGGAAGAGGAAGAGGTGGAGTAATCACATGCTTCACGTGTGGAAATAATGGGCACAAGTCTTATGAGTGTCCAGAGAAAAAGAAGGACATTGGATAAGCTCACATCACCGAGGCGCAGAGGCGTGATGTTGAGGCAGAAGACGCAGAAGGCGGAAGGTCGTTGATGATGCGAAAAGTCCTTTTGACACCTGAGAAGGAGGTGGAAAGTTCATTCCAAAGGACCAGACTGTTCAGAACAACTTGCAAGACCAAGGACAGGGTATGCAAGGTCATTGTTGACAGTGGTAGCACGGATAATCTCGTTTCTACAGAGATGGTAGAAAAGCTAGAGTTGGAGACGACTGATCATCCAAGCCCATACAGAGTTTCGTGGCTACAGAAGGGACACCAGATAACTGTTACTAAACAATGCTTGGTTGAATTCAAAATAGGTGGATATAATGATAAGATCTTGTGTGATGTTATTCCCATGGATGTATGTCATTTATTGCTGGGTAGACCATGGCAATATGATAGAAATGTGATTCATGACGGGAGGATGAACACATATACCCTGGAGAAGAATGGGAGAACCCATAAGTTGCTTCCGATAAAGGATAAGGAGGTGAAGCCGGAAGTGAACAACACAGTACTTCTCATGAGTGGGAAGGAGCTTCTTACAGAGGTGAAGAAGAAAGAAGATCCACAATTCTTTGTGATCATAAAGCCGAGGATTGTTCTGACTAGCACCAGAGTGGATAATTTACCAAATGAGATTCAGGAACTGCTGGAAGAGTTCGCTGACATCATAGTGGATGAATTACCTCGTTCGTTTCCACCGATGAGGAGTGTGCGTCATCATATAGACCTCATACCGGGGGCCAGTTTGCTGAATAAATCCGCGTATAGGTTGACGCCACAAGAAAATGAGGAGTTTAAGAAGCAGGTCCAGGATTTATTGGACAAAGGATTGGTCAGAGAAAGTTTGAGTCCATGTGTTGTTCCAACAGTACTCAGTCTGAATAAGGATGGAGGCTGGAGAATGTGTAACGACTCAAGAGCGATCAACAAGATAACCATTAGATACAGATTTACATTGCCCCGAATGGATGATCTGATGGATTGCCTAAGTGGGGAAAAATATTTTTCAAAGATTAATCTGAAAAGCGGATACCATCATATTCACATGAGGGAAGGTGATGAGTGGAAGACAACATTCAAGACAAACGAAGGTTTGTATGAATGGCTAGTCATGCCGTTTGGCTTGACGAATTCACCAAATACCTTTATGAGGTTGATAAATGAAGTCCTGAGGGAGTTCATCGGGAAATTTGTCATTGTGTATTTGGATGACATGTTGATTTACAGTAAATCAGTGGCAGAACACTTGAAGCATTTGGATACAGTAATGAGGAAGCTACAGCAGGAGAAGTTGTTGATTAATATGAGGAAGTCCTCATTCATGAAGACATAACTCATTTACTTGGGGTTTGTTATTTCAGAGAATGAGTTGAGGATGGATCCAGATAAGGTAGAAGTGATCAAGAATTGGCCATCACCGAGAAATATTTTTGAGGTGAGAAGTTTTCATGGTTTGGCTAGTTTCTACCGGAAGTTCATCCGAAATTTTAGTGGAATTAGCGCAACTATGATGGATACAGTGAAGAAGAGGCATAAATATTTTCAATGGACGGCTGAAGCTGAAAAAATTTTCAATCTGTTGAAAAGGAAGATTACGGAACAACCAATGTTGGTGTTGTCGGATTTCCTGAAGACATTTCAGGTGAAATGTGACGCAAGCGGATTTTCCATAGGAGCGGTCTTGAGTCAGGAAGACAGACCGGTTGCATATTTCAGTGAGAAACTAAATGAGGAAAAATTGAAATACTCCACATATGATAAAGAATTTTATGCTATCATACAGGCATTGAAGAAGTGGAGGCATTACTTGATCCCGAAGGAATTTGTACTGTATAGTGATAACCATGCATTACAGTTTGTGACTCAACATGAGAAGTTGAATCAGAAACATGCCAAATGGGTAGAGTATATGCATAATTTCACATTTGTGATTAAGCATATTTCGGGTACTGCTAACAAAGTGGTTGATTCTTTGAGCAGGAAATGTTTGTTGCTGCAGGAATTCCGAGTCAAAACATTGGGTTTTGAAAATCTCAGGGACATGTACGCAGGAGATGCAGATTTTGCATAAGCATATGAAGCAGCTGAGAATCTAGTTCTCAGAGATAGGAGTCCTTGGATAGATTATATGATCCAGGGAGGATTGTTGTTCAGAGGAAATCAACTGTGTATTCTGAAATGCTCCATGAGGGAGAACCTGTTAAAGGAGAAGCACAGTGGTGGATTAGCAGGACACTTTGGCCATGACAAAACATTCGCGAAGTTGAGCGAATCATATTTTTGGCCAGGGATGTGGGCAGATGTCAAGAGGTTCGTTGATAGATGTCGAATTTTCCAGCATTCGAAGGGGAGAAAGAAGAATGCATGACTTTATCATCCATTTCTCATACCAGAGAGGCCATGGGAGGCGATAAGCATGGATTTTGTACTGGGATTGCCGAGGACCCAAAGAGGATTTGATTCAGTCTTTGTGGTAGTGGACAAGTTTTCCAAAATGGCACATTTCATCCCATGCCAGAAGACCAACGATGCGACACACATCGCAAATCTATTTTTCAAGGAGGTCATTCGACTTCATGGATTGCCAAAAAGAATAGTTTTGGACAGAGATACTAAGTTCATAGGGCATTTTTGGAGGACCTTATGGAAGAAGATAGGAACTCAATTGGCGTTTAGTTCTGCTTATCATTCTCAGATGGATGGACAAACATAAGTGGTCAACAGAAGTCTGGGAGACTTGCTGAGAAGCCTGGTGGCAGAGCACCATAGCAGCTGGGATAGCATATTGCCGCAGGCAGAGTTCGCATACAACGATTCAGTAAATCGGAGCACAGGTCGAAGTCCATTTCAGGTTGTATATGGGATGCAGCTGAGAGGCGTTTCTGAACTGAGGGGTTCAGAACAGACTGCTACTAGCAGCGCTAGTGCAGAAGAGTTCGCTGAGGTGATAAAAGAACTTCACAGCAGGGTGAAGGAGCGACTGCTGAAATCAAGTCAGGAATACAAGCGCAGAGCAGATCAGCATCGGAGACAACTTCAGTTTGAAGTTGGTGATCTAGTTCTGGCACATTTGAGGAAGGAAAGGTTCCCGAGGGGAACATACAATAAGCTAAAGATGAAGAAAATCGGGCCATGCAAGGTCTTGAGAAAATTCGGGGAAAATGCTTATGAGATCGAGTTGCCGAATGGCATCGGGATATCTCTGATATTCAACATCTTAGATTTATACCCATACAGGGCTGGAGAACCAGAGACTGGAGATAAGAAACCAGTGATCCAGTGGATGAAACAATTGCCAATTGCAGAGAAGCCTCAGATGGAATGCATACTGGACAAGAGAGTGGGTAAGAAGACCCGAAGGAAGGAATACTTTGAGTATTTGGTCAAATGGAAGGGCCACCCAGTGGAAGATGCCAGCTGGGAGACCGAAGTGGAGATACAGAAGAATGGACAGACTGTGCAGGGGCTCATGGACAGGAGCCCATGAAATTTTTCAAGTCGAGGAGTATGATGCAGGAGCATCGCTAGCACATCAAGCGAGCCAGCGCGGAAGCGGAAGACAGCTGGACAAGCCAGCACAAATTTTTGAAAATACTTTGGAATTGTTGCATGATCTTAAATGAGGCATTTAAGAAGAGGCGCCTTTGTATATTGTAATGGACCTTGAGCGGATAGCTCTCGTCCTTTAGTATATAGACAACATTTGATTTAGTTAATGCTGGTAGATAGGATTTTAATTCTAGATTTGATAGCTTAGAGTCCAAGAGGGAAAACGGATATAGACACCCCTCATTGTATCATTGTAACAGGAACAGGAGCAAGAAGAAAAGAGCAAGAAGAGAGCTGTGTATGAAAACACCCATGTACATACATTTGAATTAATAGAGGAGAGCTTTGATTCAAATTCACGGTTTGTGTTGTTTCTCTGTGTATCAATGTATTGCTCATGAATGTTTATTTCCTGTCATACATTTTCTTTTATATGCTTTGTATGTGATTTCATGTATGCATTGAAGTCTGAGAGGATGAGAAAATGAGTTTCAATTGTTTCTCTAATTGAGTCAGAGGATTCCTGCAAGGAGTGCAATTGAATTGTCCGTAAGGAGTGCGTTGACAGAAGGGTTCAATTAGGGATAGCTTTTGTTCTCATTTCCTCGAAGGTGCAGTTAGGAACAGTGTCATGCAAGGAGTGCGCAGGCTAAGCTAAGTCTTAGAGTTGCGATTCTGAGTAGAGTATCAGAACACTGCTGCTGCAGGAGTGCACAGTGTCGAGAGACTTCAACACTCAGTCGAGGTTGAAGGGTTGCCTCAAGGAGTGCGTGTAAGAGGTTTCCAGGAAGATTGAAGTCATAAGAAAGATCAGGAGGAGTAGGCCTTCAAATTCACTAAAGGATAAGTGCAGGGAAGCTTCCGTGGAAATTCTGAGGGAAGCGTCGCAGGTTGGCGAGCGGGTGAACAAGTCTCGTGGGGAGACACTTCTTCGTTTCGCAGAATTAGTAAAGGAAGAACAGACGGTCGAAATCCTCTGAGGATATTTCGCGAAGTCCCGAGGGTCGTTGGATATTACGGAGGTGCAAGGAGGTTACGGCGAGAACGTCCGAAGGTCTTAATCTCAGGAGGGGTAGACTCGTCGATCCTGAGTCACAGGGACCGTCAGATCTACACATGACATCGCATATCGGGGATTTGTGAGTCGAAGCTCCAAATTTGCGCAACAAGAATCGCGATATCGCGATCCGCGATATCCCGACGAGCCCAGAACCATTCATTGTTGAGGACGCGTGTTAGGAGATCCGGAAGAGTCGGGGTTTGGAGTATCGGGGATTTCGAAGGTAAGAAACTCTTGCAACTTGGAATCGTGATCCGCAATATCCCGACGGGAGAGTTGTGTGGGCCACAACAGGAGTCAATGGAGGACAGGTGGCACAGTATCGGGGATCGGGAAAAGGCAAGTCCCGAGTCCATCGACATCAGGATTCACGATCCCACAAATTCTGAAATCCCGATAGAAGTGACGGGAGGTGGAAAAGTCAACTCGCACGTGTGTTGGAGTTTCGTCACATCGGGTATCGGGAGTCGGAAAATCAAAGTGCACGATATCGCGAGTAGCAAAACCGTGATAAGAGAAATCTCGACAGGGGAAGAGGTCAGCGTTGACTGAGCCATCGGGTCTCAGGGATTCAAGAGCCCAGTGATCGACAGTGAACTCGCGAAGCCGCGAGTTCCGATTCTCCGATAAATAAAGAAAGGGGGATCGTGCAGAAGATAATCTGTGGGGTGCAGATTTCCCGATAGGGAAATAGAAGAACCTTGGAGTTCTTCAGGCCGAGAAGAAGAAGATCCTGAGAGAGCGGGCGTGCTCCGAGGAGTGCGGTTGCGTCATTGTTCTTGTTCCGGGCAGGTCACAGGTGATAACCCTGAGGGAGATATAGTGACGATTGCAGGAGGCAATATATTAGATGAGACATGGAGTAAACTATCCAAGTTGTATATATGACCGTGTACATCCATATACTAAAGAAGAAGAAGAAGAAGAAGATACTTTTGATAGATACATAACATCTCATATGGAGACAGATCATGAGGAGATGAAGGCTCCAAAGATGACCAGACATTAGAATATAAGTCACAGTAGACTTGGTCAATGGAAAATGAAGCCACATTGACAAGAAGAAGAATTCATTTGAAGTCTGACTCAACTTTTCATATTAAGACTTGGTATTCAACACCAAGTATATCCTGCAGAGACTATGAAGTTTATGTAGACTTAGAAGAAATCAAGACTCAGAGTAAGCCTAAGATCATAAAGGATCATATGGGAAAAAGAGACATCTTCCAGGACTGGAAGACAGATTCCATGAGTTGAGAAGACTATATCATAGCTTCAGAGACCTCTAGGAGACATGAAATCTCCTGAGAATATTCCCTTGTTTCAATGATAGAGGAGAAATCCAGTCAGAAGGATTGTGATATGGATTTTTCCTTGAGAGTAGAAGGGAAGTCATTGGTGACTTCCAAGATTGATCTAACCGATCAATCATGTTACATATAACAATATAAAAATGTACAAAGCCTAATTTGTGTCCAGAGGATTCTCCCAGCAATAGGGAGAAGACTATGATGAGACACTTGCTCTGGTAATCATAAAATGTATATATAGAACAACCATGATCCATTAAAAGAAGTTGATGCAATATGAGATTCAAAGGGAGAAAATGAATATGTCATCGTGATGGAGTAGAGGAGCTACTCTAAGAGTTCAACAACTACAATGAGAATAGAGAAGTTATTCTCAGCTTTAGAAATAACAGTTGCAGGTGCAGAGTCGCAGTTCTAGAAGGAACAAGTTGTAGAGAGAATAGGGGATATACTCTCAGGTAGTGAGACAGATAGTGCTTTGAAGAAAGCACATAGAAACAACACATGATTATGCATATTGAGTTGAAACTGAGAAAGTGTACCAGGTTGGTACAATGTGATGTGAAAATTTTGTTTGAAGTATAGGACATGAAGACTCATGTCTGCAAGTTGAAGAAAGCTCCAAGAGATTGGTATGACATGATTGATATTTTTCTGATGAGCTTGGGATTTACCAAGAGTAAAGATGATCCCAACCTTTACTTCAATATTGAGAATGATGGACCAGTTATATTTCTGCTATATGTGGATGGATTATTCTTGAAAGATGAAGAAAATATCATCACAGATTGTAAGAAGAAGCTTCCTGCTGAATTTGAAATGAGGACCTAGGCCCGATGCACTATTTCTTAGGTCTTGAAGTATGGTAGAGCCAATAAGAGATTTTCCTTAGTCAAGGAAAGTATGTTGTGGAAATTCTAAAGAGATTCGACATGATGGACTGTAGAGCCATGTCCATGCCTATGGAGACGAATCTGAAGTTATTGGATGATACTTCGTCAGAAATAGTTGATGTTACTCTATACAAACAAATGATTGGTTCGTTGATATATCCGATGAATACGAAACCCGATATATGATTTGTTGTGAACACCTTGAGTGAGTATCTGGTGGATCCCAGACGTGTTCACCTTGTAGTTGCAAAGAATGTGATGAGATACCTTAAGGGTACGTTGGACTATGGCCTCTGTTATACTGGAGATTGTGACTTTAGATTGTATGGCTATACTAATTCAGATTGGCATGGAAGTTCTTCAGATAGAAAAAGAACTTCAGGATGTTGTTTCAGTTTGGGGTCAGCCATGACTTCATGGCAAAGCAGGAAGCAATCCAACATTTCTCTTAGTACGGTAGAAGCGGAGTACATTGTAGTATGCTCCACCAATTGTGAAGACATATGGATTCGGAAGTTGTTGACATGTCTATTTGACCTAGAGATGGATGCTACCATGATCTTTTGTGATAACCATAGTTGCATAAAGATGATAGATAACCCAATGTTCCACGATAAGGCGAAGCACATTGAGATATGGTACCACTACATTCGTACAGAAGGGAGCTGTGAAGCTCCAGTATGTTGGCATAAATGAGTAGGTAGCATATGTGTTGACTAAGCCTCTATCTCGTGTGAAGTTTTAGTACTTACAAGACAAGATTGGTGTAGTCCGAAAAGACCTCCCTTGAAAGGGGAAGTGATGTAGATGATACTATGGTATCCTAACCAACAACATGTTAGGATTTTATATCCTAGGGGATTGATAATCCATGGGCAGATCCCGAAGGTCTAGTAAGGACGGTCTATCAGAGTACATGTGCATGTATATGCCAATTGTGGTCAATAGTGGTAGCTCAGTTATGATTTTATATCGTAGAGAATCTTATGATTTTTGGGTAGATCCTGAAGGTCCGGTAAGGACGGTTTATCAGAGTACCACGTGGTAGCTTGTTAGGATTTTATATCCTAGGGAATATTATGATTCCTGGGCAGATCTCGAAGGTCCAGTAAGGACGGTCTGTCAGAGTACCACAATGTTCTTGTTGATGCACCTGCCTCATTCTGTTGTCATTAATGTTGTTGTTCTAGCTTCATGTCATTGATGTTGTTGTTCCAACTTCGTGCTATTGATGTTGTTGTTCTAGCTTCGTGCTCTTGATTTTGATGTTCCAACTTCATGTTTTTGATGACGTTGATGTTCTAGCTTCATGTTGTTGATGATGTTGATGATGATGATGTTACTCCAGCTCTGTGTTGTAGATAATGATGATGATGAGAAAAACTTCAGATGACCTATATATATGATCGGCAATGTTCCCGATCTTGATGACGATGTCTCCTCCTCTTGATGTTGTATTGAGTCCAGTCAATTGTTATTGATATTATTTGTAGAATACCCTTCTTGTTAAGGGGGAGTGTTGAAATATTGTAACTTTGAAGAATATTCTACCTGAGAGAGAGTTGAATAATATTATATTATATTTAATCAGGCCCTATTGTGCCTTAGTAAAATTTGACTCTATTGTGCCTTGACAACTAAATGTAAATTATGAGGGTAAAGTGACAGGTCGACCCATACCTAATTATAGGCTGACCTGACCACTATTTATAAGAGAGGCCAACGCCTCATTTGGACACACTCACCACACTAGATCTAGAACTATGAAGAAGTGCACAACTTTTGGAGGAACTGCTACCGCAACTGGGGGTGACGTCAAGGAGGGTTTTGGTCTGTCTCTTAGTATTTATTGGTTAAGTGGTTTGATACTCTTCCTAGTGAAGGAGTAGAGGAGGATCTTATGTTCGAACTTTGGTCTATCTATATTGAGGAGGTTTTTGCTAGGTTTTCTCCCCCATGAGGGTTTCCTAGGATAATCTGTGTGTATCTATTGTTTTTGTGATTACCTCTCTTTCAATGATCTTATTTATGAAACAAATGTGCTAAATTATTATAATAATAAAGAAGAACCATAACTACTAGTTGTATAAGTAAAAACTCAACATGCTATTAAATCTCCATGGCTTCGTGTGAAGGGTCACCACCTTTGAAGATGATGGAACTACAACATCCAAACTCCCCTAAGAGCCTTGATTTCATGCATGTGACAGGAACCATGCCGGTCGTGACCATCATTTTGAGAAATGGATGTTGTAATTCTAGAATGCGTCGACGCCAAATGGGTACGGTGATGTACAAAGCCATATGGGAGATAGTTGAATTCACCTGCAAACATGACCAAGAGAGGGGGGCAGAAGAGGAACACATGTGTGCAATTACTTCAGGGGCCGATGATACATAGATGTACTGACCAAAATGACCACTTTCCAGTTTCCTTCAATGCAACGTGCTTGAATCTGTCTTACCATGCGTTGTTCCCACCCTTATGCTTGAGCTGGAGGCTGGCTGAGTTGGCTGGCGATTATGATTAGGGGTTGAGTTGGTTGTTGGGCCCTAGTGTTAATACAAAAAATGAGCTATGTTCCTCAACATGACCTTGATCAAGGGATAAAGTGTTGAACGACTTGGGCGTTAATTCTAAGTGTACCCGGAGAGTCCCGAATGACCATATTGGCGTGGGAGTTGGCCCTGAAATTGTTGATATGGAGTACATGATAACACTGAAGAGACTTTAAAGCTTCAACTTCTTTAAGAGCTCTTGCATTGTTGTTTTTGAGCTTCATATCTTGAGGGGGAGATCGTTTCTTGACTTGGTTTATGATAACCCATGAATCTCCTATGATAAAAATATCATCGATTCCCTGGCTCTTAGATAAAGTTAGCCCTTTGAACATTGTGCATGCCTCTGCTTGATTGTTAGATGCTACACCTAGACTCCAATAAAAGGTTAATATTGTTTGTCCCCTTGGGGAATAGATAACCCCACTTGCTCCTGCCACCCCTTGATGTGGACATCGAGTTAGGCCCAATTATCTCAACAATATAACTGATCGAGTACTTGACCTCGAGATATATTGCATTATAACCACAAAAACCATCCACTTGAGCTAACTCACTGGGATTTACATTTTTTACTATTATTATAATATATTATTTAATTATAATTATAATTTTTAATTTTTTTTATTAAGTATATAAAAAAGGAAGTAATATCTATCTATCTATCTATCTATCTATCTATATTTTATCTTATGAACTATTTTAAATAATTTATAATCTAAATCTAAATATTTTGGCACTCCATCAATTATTGTGTGCACAATAAATAAATATATATATATATATATATTACTTTAATCTCTTAACTTTACACTAACTCAATTTACTTGACAATTATCATTAATGAGATAATATAGATTAACTTTCACTAGATAACACCTCCAACTTAATATAATGTGACATATGCTTTTTACTATTTTACTGAAGAGGTGAAGAGGTAAAGAAGGGATGTTTTGAAAAAAAAAAAAAAAATGAGGTTACTGCAATCATTATGGAGGATCTCAATAGTAAAGAGAACAAGTCTATTATGAAAAAACATAACAAAATGGATGTTTGTGTAAAAAAGCATAAGGAAAGGATAATAATTGTGGTGGACCCAATGTTGGTATGTGATATAATATAAAAACCTATATAGAAGCAAAATTTATTAGAATGTTTCACAATAATGAATAATGAAAGTACCTTGAAATAATGAAAACAAGAAATAAAGGGGGAGTCTCTACGGTATAATTCTATTGGTTTTATGGAAATTAAGAGTTTTAATCCTTTTATTTTCTAGAACCATGGAGTCATGCATGGAGGTGGGCCTTCGTTTTGGGGCATTATAGGTATGAATCCATATATAATTGGGTTCCATGATTTGATCCTATCTTGGAGAAAGGTTACCAAATTTCATTGTGGATAAAGCTTTCATATTTCCGAATTTTGGGTATAAGAGATTTTTTTAATGGATAGGGAATCAGATCAACATTTTGAAACAAAAATTATGAGATATATGTGATTGGAAATAAATTTACATTGAGATGGTTCTCAATTAGGGACACTTATATGGAATTTATCTAGAGGTTAGATTTAACAATTATTACTAAATTCTAGACTATGTTAATGTATATTATAGATACAAGTACTATAACTTGTATATAAATTTTTCATTAAAGTTTTGGATGTAAGAAAATTGTGACTTTAATATGGATACATGTCTCTTTACTTTTTTTTTTCTTTTCGAAAAAAGATTCATGAAAAATCCATTGAATACTTCCCTATGATTCATGGATGGAAAGCGGGGTAAAATATATCCCAAGAAGCATGATATTTAAACTTGTGACCTCCCCGACTTTAAGAGAGAGTATGCATGTCTGGTATCAAGACCAATTGAACTCACCCTTAGAGCTTTATAGGCCTCTCTACTTATGTGATAACCTCTCTATAATAAAAAATCTCAAGTCTTCAACAAAGAGGAAATCACTAGAAGGAGAGGTTGGATAGGATGGTCTTGGTGGATATACCATCCCAATTCATAATTATGTTGAATTATTCCCATCATAGACATTCTTCTTTCAAGAGAAAATGCCTAAGAAAAGGGTTTTTGTGAGATAATGGGTTGATTGTGATAGAAAAGGAGAGAAGAAGTTAGAAAACCCCTTATATAGGATTGTTGATGTGGGATTGTCTGAATAAGACACTAATATAAGAAGTGGAGCCATGGTAGTAAGTATTCATGATAGAGGATATTCTAGTTCGTTGACCTATAAGGAAAAAATCAAGACTCCTAAAAAAATAAGTAGATATCAAACAAGATCCCAAATCAAGAATGAAGATAGTGGGTGAGTATGGGTGGATATCATTGCAAATGAAATGAATATAGCTTGTCACTAACAAAAAAAAAAAAAAAAACTCAAAAATCATCATATTATATATATATATATGAAAAATAGAATAATTGAGACTCTTAAGACAAATACATATTACAAGAGAAGAAAGGACTATGCTACCCTATATATATAATGGTGTAGTATTTATTTATCTTAAGGATCTCAATTTTATATATATATATATATATAATTGGAAAAATAAAATAATTAGGTAATTAGGACCCTTGAGACAAATACATACTACAAGAGAGAAGAAAGGACAATGCTACCCTTTAACACAGGGGCCTCATATTGATTCCAAAAAGGTGATCTCTCGTAATATTAGTATTTTAACATAAACACACTATTATATATATATGGAAAAATAGAATAATTGGGACCCTTGAGACAAATACATACTACAAGAGAGAAGAAAGGACAATGATACCCTTCAACACAAGGGGCTAGATTGGTTCCAAAAAGGTGATCCCTCATAATATTATTCTTTTAACATAGACACACTATAATATTATGTGCTTATATATTTATATTATTTTTTGGTATGTCTATTTTAACATAGACACAATGTTATGTGCTTATATCTTTATATTATTTTTTGATTTTTTGGGTGGAATTTTGAGGCTTACTGTGCACGAGGAAAGTTTTGGAGGGGATGGTGGCAGTGGGGCATTGCATTGTGGTTATATTTAGGTGGACGTACTCTTTTTATTTCATAGAATCCCTTCCATTAAATTAAGATTTTGTTATATCCTTGAGATCTAATGAATTCAATACTAATATAGGTTTACTTTATGTGTATGGATTGCTAATACAACCAAAATGTTTTTGGAAACATTTTCAATCAACGTGAGTTTTGAATTCCTTTAATTTGACATTGAGAAGAAATATTAATCTCACCTTAAAGGATTGGAAATATGGGGAATAATGCCAGTGAATAACCTTTATAATATATTTTCTTTCAATTTTTTTAAGATAAATAATTTGTCAACAATGAACCACTTGTGTTTGACCCAAAATGGATGATCATAGAAAATAAGGAGAGGAAATAAAAAAGATGATGGAATCACTTGTGTTTGATACCAAATGAACGATCATAGAAAATAAAGAGAGGAAATAAAAAAGATGATGGAATCACTTCTGTTCGATCCCAAATGGACAATCATAGAAAATAAGGAGAGGAAATAAAAAATATGATGGAACCACTTGTGTTCAATCTCAAATGGACGATCATAGAAAATAAGGAGAGGAAATAAAAACGATGATGGAACCACTTGTGTTCAATCCACAATGGATGATCATAGAAAATAAGGAGAGGAAATAAATAAGATGATGGAACCACTTGTGTTCGATCCCAAATGGACGATCATAGAAAATAAGGAGAGGAAAGAAAAAAGATGATGGAACCACTTGTGTTCAATCCCAAATGGACGATATAGAAAATAAGGAGAGGAAATAAAAAAGATGATGAAACCACTTATGTTCGATCCCAAATGGAAGATCTTAGAAAATAAGGAGAGGAAATAAAAAAGATGATGGAACCACTTGCGTTCGATCCCAAATGGACGATCATAGAAAATAAGGAGAGGAAATAAAAAAGATGATGGAGCTACTTGTGTTCAATCCAAAATGGACGATCATAGAAAATAAGGAGAGAAAATACAAATATGATGGAACCACTTGTGTTTGATCCCAAATGGACGATCACAGAAAATAAGGAGAGGAAATAAAAAATATATTGGAACCACTTGTGTTCGATCCCAAATAGACGATCATAGAAAATAAGGAGAGGAAATAAAAAATATGTTGGAACCACTTGTGTTTGATCCAAAATGGATGATCATAAAAATAAGGAGAGGAAATAAAAAATATGATGGAACCACTTGTTTTCGATCCCAAATGGACGATCATAGAAAATAAGGAGAGGAATAAAAATGATGATGGAACCACTTGTGTTCGATCCCAAATGGACGAACATAGAAAATAAGGAGAGGAAATAAAAAAGATGATGGAACCACTTGTGTTCAATCCCAAATGGACAATCATAGAAAATAAGGAGAGGAAATAAAAAAGATGATGGGGCCACTTGTGTTTGATCCCAAATGGATGATCATAGAAAATAAGTAGAGGAAATAAAAAAATGATGGAACCACTTGTGTTCGATCCCAAATGGATGATCATAGAAAACAAGGAGAGGGAATAAAAAAGATGATGGAACCACTTGTGTTTGATCCCAAATTGACGATAACAGAAAATAAGGGGATGAAATAAAAAAGATGATGGAACCACTTGTTTTCAATCCCAAATGGGCGATCATAGAAAAGAAGGAGAGGAAATAAAAAAGTTGATGGAACCACTTGTGTTCAATCCCAAATGGGCGATCATAGAAAATAAGGAGAGGAAATAAAAAACATGACAGAATCACTTGTATTTAATCTGAAATGGATGATCATAGAAAATAAAGAGAGGAAATAAAAATGATGATGGATCAATTATTGGTTAAGGATGGGTTTATTAATCTCATTGGGAATTATAAGTATTCAATGTATAAGGGAGAAGTGTCATATCAATACATTATACTCCTTGAGATGGATATAGAGGAAATAAATCTCTCACACCTTTCAAATTCATTCTAGTACAATGCCTTGGTATACACCTTGTGGATAATATTGACATAGATACAAATGAGATTTCCATAATAAATTTTGATGAGAATAAATGGGTTGACAAAGACTTTAGCAAATAAGAATTTTGAAGACACTAATTAACATTTGACATCATTGGAACAAAAACTGGTTTAAAAACACAAGGATTACATCTCAAATGGTTTTCAAGAGGAAAGAGGAAATTGTTGTAGAGTTAGAGGTCTTAGAGAAGGATTAGGAACAAATTATCATATGGGAAGAATAAAATTTTCATATTAAAAAAGGGTAGCATCACTAGTAGTAGGGAATAAAAATATTAGTTTTTCATAAGCAAGAATTAACTAGGAGGGCCCAAAGCACCCTTTAGTGGATCTTTGATGACAAGGGTAAAGAATGAAAAATATTTGAAGCTATATCAAGGGAGGTTTTCAAAAAATACAAAAATACATACACTAAATCATTTAAAGACAATATGGAGGAAATTTTAATGACTTCTCTCTTCAATAGAATGATAACAAAGGAACAAAGCAATATGCTACTACAACTAGTATCAAAGAAATAACTAAAATAGAATATGAAGACCTTCCAATGAAATAAGGAATATGGAATAGATTCTTGAATAATGGAATTTTGTAAGAGGTGATGGATCTTATAAAACATGACTTGTTGAAGTTTGTGGAGGAATTAAGGTCCAATGGAAAAATCTTAGGTAAAATGAATTCCTCTTTAATTTCTAACATTCCAAAGGTTCCTCATCAATAAAATTATGACTATTTTAGATCAATTTAATTATGCATATAATATCATCACCAAACATGTACAACTTGAGTGAGCCTAATGGTTAAGAACGCGAGTTTTCTCCTTGGAGGTCACATGTTCAACTCTGGAAGGGAATAGGGTATGTACATGTGATCAAACTATTGTTTGTAGATATTTGTGTGGAATTAGCAATGTACCAACATTCCCACTCTTGCTTTCGAGTGGACCACAATGCCCAAATTTTACGCAAAAAAAGATCGTCACCAAAAATAGCATGTAAACTCAAGCATATTTTCTCTCAAGTCATTTCAAAGGAATAATTTGTTTTTTTGGCAGGGGAGATAAATTCATAATGCTATTGTCACAACACATGAGACAAAGAGGAAACATGCTTTTATAGTTAATATTCATTTGTCAAAATCCTATAATAGAGTAAGTAGGTTGTACCTTATAATTTTAATGAGTCATGTTGGTTTGAACTTTAAATTCATTAACCAGAGGAATGTTACACCACAATGAGATTTGTTGAATTAATTAATTGTTCTAACTTTCAATTTTTTAAATTACCTAGAGGAATTTAACAAGGATGTCCCTTGTCCCCTTTATCAGTACTTGAAAGTTCAACTAGGTATATCACCCATGAAACAAATCAAGGAAAGTTAATTGGTATCCATATCACATAGCAAGTAACTATCACCCCTAGTTTGTTCATAGAAGATGATATACTAGTTTATATTTGGTAACATAGTAGTTTGTAGGATAAGCTGTATGAGTTTCTTATGAAACTTTTTAGATGTGAAAGTGGAATGGAGATAAATCAAAGGAAAATCATGATTAGTTACAAACATGATAAATAAGTCTCTAAATTTTGTTAGGTTAAATTTTGTTAATTTCCTTTTTATTCAAAATTTCTCTACATTGGTTTCTAGCTCTATATCAAAGCAAACAATTACATATTGATAGATGGGCAGTGGTTGTTTGATAAGAAAAAAAAAAAATCATGGTGAAGAGTGAAGTGGAAGCCTTTCCAATCTATTAGATGTTTTTATCCTACATTCTAAAGTTGGTGATAAATAAAATCAAATAATTCTGCTTCAGAATTTTTGTGGATAGTTAGAAATGAGGGATTTTTGTGGATAGTTAGAAAGGAGGTTATAGGACTACCATTTGTGAACTAGATCAATCTATCTAATTAATTTTTTTGTTGTAAGCTATCTATTACCATAATATATTAATTCTGGAAAAAATACATATGTCCTATTGCGAGTGTGTCACTTGGAAAACCAGAGCACCAACATAATAACTGTTGCTTGAGGCTGATTTCCTTGTGTTTATAAAAAAAAAAAAAAACGTTTTGTTTCTGTCAATTAGATAATAACCAAAAAAAACCAAAAAACCTCTCTACAACAAGCTGGTAGTTTAACCAGTGCTAGTTTATCTATAAATCCTTTATGATAAATACATAAACCCAAATAAAAAATCATAAGGAAATTAAGAGGAGAGGAGACATTGTCCTATGAAACCTGAGAGATGTCTTCATTTGGTTCATTGAAATTTAAGCTTGTTGTCTTTTCTGCCAGGAAGAATACTTTTTGGTTCACAACTTTAATGTACAATTGTATTCAATTAGAGATATTCTAATTGCAACGATATTTCACTGGTGACTACGTGCCTGTTTGTCAAGATTATGGGGAGAAAACAAAACAAACAAATATATTGTGTATTTTATAATATTGTGTATCTTGGTTATAAGGTTCATTTCCTTTAAATTGAGGTAGAGGAACCAAAATGGTGGTGGAAATTCATTTGGAAGATATAGATTCAACCAATGACCAAATTTTTATATGGTTAATTCTTGAAAATAAGGTGTTGACTTGGGAAAATATTCAAAAAGAGAGATTGGTTGGGCCTAAGGTATTGTTATATTTATGTTGGTCCTAAGAATCCACTGTAAACTTAATCCAACATCACCATAACACAAAAGTGTTCTAAACATATATTTAAGGGTTGGGAAATAATGTAGGCGAATGGAATTGAGAAAACTTGGAAGATGCTCTCCAAACATGCCCCTCATAAAAAGGGAAAAATAGAGGTTTTCTCTCCATGACTTTCTATGTGCTTTGGTATATTTGTCTAAATAGAAATGCAACATTATTAAAAGACAAATAAAGAAATCCAATGCAATTTTATTATATATGAATCAACTTATTCTAAGGAAGTTCGATGAGAACAAGAATATGAATATTAGGCAAGGGAGTCCTACATAAGTGGATACTCACTTACCATGCGTGGTACTTGAAAAAACAATTGTAGGAAATGTAAATAGAAGTGTAGATTTTAACATTGTACACTATTTTACTACAAATAGATTTTCAATAAAAGAACATAAAATATACAATGAAAAATACACACATTACACATATTTTTCCCCTCGAAACCCAAACCGGGAAAACCAACATATTCTATATTCATTCATAGTGATACATTGTTTATAATACAATATACATATAGGAGCAAGTGGCATCCAAAACTTAAATCAATGACCTGGATTAGTCAAGAACACTAATTCCTTAACCGGAAATAGAAAACCATCAGAAAAAACCATGTGCCGAAAAACTGCCTAACAATGGACACGAAAATTGAGGTGACACAAAAAACGAGGAAAAAATATGACATGTTTCCTGAGGAATTTTTTTTTTCTTGGGGGCATTGCCTTCGAACCCCCACACAGGGGGGTTGTCGCCCCCCTGCAACCCTCGAAGGGGGGCCATCAAACCCCCCTACGCACCTGACGCAACGTAGAAAACACTAACACTAGTCATGCGAAGAATATAACACATACCCAACAAGAAGTGGGGAAATATTTATTCTATACCTAAATCAATCAGATTATCTTTCAAGTTAGGGTTGGGACATGTTCAAATAATAAAGCAAAGTTAAAAGACAATAATATTAATGCTTCTCACCTAGGATAATGAAATTCAAGAGGTCATGGTGCATGGTGACTATAATATAGTGTGTAGGTGGTTGGAAGGGGTCTACAAAACAAGGAATACCAATCTCAAAGACAAAATGAACTAGGATTTCAAGTTAGTGAGTACTTTTAGGATGATAAAGTTTGAACAATTGATGACATAAAATAATAAAGAAGTATATCAAGAAAAATAATAATATTATGGCTTGGAGGAAGGCACTTTGAAGATGATGGAGGACTAAGGTGATGATGAAAACATACTTAAGACCAAAAATATAAATTAAGAATTTAATTTTGTTCTTTACTTTTCTTTAATTTGAATATGGGGGAGAGGTGCATTCATCCTCAATATTTTGAAATCTATAATAAGGAGATTTTATTTGATCATAAATGAATATATTTCGATGAAAATATCATTACCATCATCAACAATTGGTCAAGTTAGTTTTTAGAAGCCTGTGATTGTAATGCATGGATTAGATAGAAACTAAAAACATTACGCCAGAGAGTAAACACAGAACAAATAGTAACCACACATCCATTTTATGCTTACATATGAGAAAGATATAAAAAAATATAGATAATCCAAGCATGTTAACTATCTACCCATAACATCCTACTACTTTTTTACTTATCCAAAAAAGGAAGACAAAATATCAATGTAAATTAGCTTTACAAAAGATACAATATTTGATTTATGTGATGAAATCATTGAAAAATCCTTCTTACCAAAATTGACATTGTTTCTCCATATTTGCACTCCTTTGTGTTCAACTACCCAAACTCATGTTCCGCTACTTATTTAGAGAGGAAGTTTGCTTACTGGTCATTCTCCCTATATACGTGATTCAAATTCCCCTTCAAGACCAATACATCTTTGAGCAAATTGTTGAGGTCCATATTCCTACCCATTGTTTCTCCTTTCATCCACCGAAAAACTACCTAAGAGTCACCGAAAAATCAAAGCTTGTTCATGACATGTTCCTCTACAAGCATCATGAGAATTCCAACAACCCTTAGTTTCACATTGTTATTTGTTCCTATACCTACTCCACATGCAAAGGTGATAAATCAATGTTATGATAAAAATAGGGCACCTCTTACCCCACATTGACCTATATTACTAGTTGATGCACCATCAAAAAATCCCTAGGGTATTGCACTATCCACTTCCAATGGCATCACCGTGGTTCTTTATTGTTTCTTCTTTATAACTTTCAGGAAGGCATTGTTATCTAACTTTTTCCTACAATAAACCTACTTGGGAGTTGGAGAAATACCTAGCAAAAATTATTCCAACCATCACTCAAAAGATTCTACGAGAGAATTACAATGCCATTCACCTTCCCCTCTTTTAAAAAGTTTGGTTGAAATCCATACCTTCAATTGTAGTGGCAGGTGACTAACAAATGATAGACCATCTCCTCAACTTCTTTGTAGAGTGAGTATATACCATGTTCCTCCCACCTACATTTTTGAAGATTCTCCCAAGCAAGAAATTTGTTTGAGAGAGAGAAAGAGAGAGCCAAAACGAGATTTTTTATTTGGCGGGTGCTTTATGTTTCCACCAAAACCTCCAATACCATTCTAGATCACCCCCTTGATTCTCTTATGAGATCTACCTTATAGTTCAACTTTACAATTTATAACCCTCCATTTCATCTGGCTCCCCAAACTGAGGAATCACATTGATAACTGATATGAACTATCCTTCAATTAACATCCTTCTAAATGAATCTCATTCCTTAGCTAGTTTTCTCATCTTTCCTAGATCTCCTCATTTATCCATATCCTAGATCCTTCTCTACCATCCTTCCCATATACATCTCAATATTTTGCACATTCCTATTTTGAAAAATAGAGAGAAGGCCAACACTCATCCTCTATACCATTGGCCTCATATCCAAGGATCCAATCCCAATTTTACAATTCTAACATCCACTACAAGCCACAATAAGTGTTTTTTTATCATTGTAAAAGACTCTACAATAGATCTCTAATGTAATGACCCTCCAAATGCAATTTTCCTTTAGCTATGAGTCCATTCTTCGATATCAAGAGGTTTGATATAGTTTTCATAATCCTTCAAGATTCAACAATCTCTAGAAGATTTTTGCAACAAATGCCTTTCCAAAAACATGAAGTTATTTTAGTTCCCAACCCCCAAGGGACTTAGGTTGTGATATTCTTTGGTCCATAATAGTAAATGCATGTCTAGATTATATTTATACCTATATTGGAGATAACGAAGACAGCTCCTCCTAATATGGTTTATATTTCCCTTTGGGATGATGGAGAGTGACACCTAGGACACTGAGGTTGCCTCCACTACTTAGACTAACATAATAT
Organism: Picea sitchensis; assembly: GCA_010110895.2. Classification (NCBI taxonomy): domain Eukaryota; kingdom Viridiplantae; phylum Streptophyta; class Pinopsida; order Pinales; family Pinaceae; genus Picea; species Picea sitchensis. Next base: position 58,024 of record SNQJ01S0004204.1, read on the forward strand.
GTCCACCAATGTACAACCATTTGTTATACCACATTTCTGATTATCCATTCCCAAACCCTCATCCTATTATCATTTTCCTTTATATCAAACTAGAGGTATTTGTTGGATAGTTAGTTTGGACAGTTGGTTGTCATTGATGTCAAACCTTGGAGAAGTCCAGAAGCCCTAGAGATATGGTTGAGATAGATGGTGAGTTAGTTTTCATTGAAGTCAACAAGAGTGGTTTATGTCAACAAATGTGATGGGTGCATTTGATGAAGTATACACGAAGCCCTGGAGGTGTGGTCATGAGATCCGAAGTTATTTGAGGAATAAGGACATGAAGGATAATGAAAATGCATGTAACAAACTCATAGATGGATAGTCCTTGTCATGCCATTTCCAATGGTAGGTGGAACGTCACATATTTCCTCACGATTGAGGATTTACAAGGTCATGAAGTTATAATCCCTATATATGGGTTAAGAAGCCCCTATGGAAGCCCCAAAGATTTTTTTCCAGAGGAAAAAAGCGTAACTTTTATTAAGATAAATAAAAATTACATTTTGAATAATGAATGCAGAAACATGAATTTAGTATGAAAAACCTTTCAACCCTAGAGGAAGAAAGAAGCAAACAAAATGGCCCTCTAAAAGCGACCCTGGTACATAGAGAAATCGAAAGAAAAATTAGACATAAAAACTCAGCCAAGAAAAAGCAGCAGAGGCAGACTCCAACACAACCTAGAAGGACCAGGTGATCCGGATTTATGTAGGAACACAATGAAATACATAAATACACATAAACACAGAGATGCAGTGGAAACAAGACTTCATTTCATTAATAACAAATGACTGAAAATGCTTACAGACAGAATGGAAATAAACTAGCTAGGGCGCTGATAGCGTATCTCTGAGAAGAGATGTGGCGGCTACTGGCCTCTGAAATGTCTGTTACAATGAGGCTCGAAGGCCTATATATTACTAAGAAACAATGGAAAACCCTAAACATCCAAAAACCTAACCCTAGGAGATGAAACACCAGAATATGGGCCCCGTTGGGGTAAATTGGTACATCAATTTCTCGGGGTCGTAACTTTGGCATACTATCTTTGTTTGACGCACATGATACATCGTTAGAAAGATCTATCTGAGGAATACACTGCTGACAAAAAATATCGAGTCCGAAATAGACTCATATTCACCGGAGCATTCATGCCCAAAAAATGTCGTTTAGGGCCTCAAAACAACTTCGGAAGTTCAGGACCCGAAGAACTGCTAAAAATAGTAAATTGTGCTACATTTAAGGAAACTGAAAAAATGAAAGAAAAAATGGTGTGGGTCCAAGTGGAATAGGTGGGTGGCCACCAATATCCACCTGGATTAGTCCTCCCCCCTTAGGAAGCAATGTTCCCCATTGCGTTGAGTTCCTCCATGAGATGAGGAAACTTCTATTGAACTTGGTCCCTGGTGAGCCACTTGCCCTGGTGAAGGAGTTGGCCTGCTTTGACAACTCGATATAGATGGATCCTCTGTTTTCAGGTGTTTTTGATCTGTGTGTCCATAATTCGATCAGTTGTGTCTTGTTCCATGCAATCTGGGTTTAACTTTGTTGGTGTGAGTTGTTCTTCCATGTCGGATGTGTCTAGTAGAGGTGGAAAGTAGGGTCGAAGGTGGTCCACATTGAACACTGGGTGCAGACCAAGGAATGGTGGAATACCGAGCTCAAAGGCATTGTCCCCTACAGCCTTGGTGATGGTGTATGGCCCATATCGAAGTGGGAGAATCTTGCGGTAGGGTCTAGCGAGGCGCTCCTTTTGCAAATGTAGCCACACTTTGTCGCCCACCTGGAAGTTGTGTGGCACCCGATGTTGATCATGTCATTGCTTGTACTTAGCATTGGCTCTGTCCAAGATGTCATGAACTTGTTGGCGGATGTGCTCAATGAAGCTGTTTTCCTTGTCAGCCTCAGGCTGGACATGGGTTGAATCTGCCCGAGTAGCCGCAAATGGCATGGCTATGTCAATGGGACATAGTGGCTAGAATCCCAAGCCCACTTGAAAGGGGTTGTGGCTAGTTGAGCTATGGAGAGCCCGGTTGTAGTTGTGTTTTACATAGGGGAGGCTCTCATCCCATGTGCGTGGATTCTTTGAGTTGTACATGCGCAGAATGTGTACAATCATCCGGTTGACGACCTCTGTCTGGCCATCAGTTTGCAGATGGAAAGTTATGGACTTGGTGAGCTTGGTGTCCAACATCGACCAAAGGCTGGACCAAAATGTACTGAGGAACCTGCTATCCCGATCTGAGATGATAGACTGTGGGATCCAAAGGTGTACCCACACTCGTTCAAAGAAGAGTTTAGCAGTGGCTTCTGTTGTGATATTCTTCTTGCGGGCCATCATAATGGACATCTTCGAGAATCGTTCGATGACCACAAAAACACAATCATTGCCATGCTTAGTAGAAGGAAGGCCCGACATGTAATCCATAGAGATGGATTCCCAAGGTTGACTGGAGGTAGGAAGCGGAGTATAAAGGCCTTGATTCTTGATGGTTGGTTTGGAAATGGCACAAGCAGTGCAGAACTTGATGTACTTCCCGACATCTTGTCGAAGGTTCGGCCAATAGAAATACTTTTGCAGTACTGCCATGGTTTTCTTGACCCCGAAATGCCCAGTGACTCAACTGTAGTGCGCCTCCCAAATCACCTTGGCACGCTTGCTTGAAGGAACACAAAGGTGTCCTAGGTGACAAAGCAGGGCATCCTGGAGGTGAAAATTGGGAACTTGCTTACCTTCCAAGAGTGTATTGTATGTGTGGCCAAATTCTGGATCACTTGTGTAGAGAAGTGGCCAATCGGAAGTCTCGTGCCCACAAGAGTTGAGCATAGTGGTTAGTGCCACGATGGGTGGTCGACTGAGGCAGTCTGCAACATTATTGGTGTTGCCTTTCTTGTACTTAATGTTCAAACGAAACTATTGCAGGTATGTGGACCAATTCTAATGGCGATCGTTCTACAACTTCCCTTGTGTTTGTATGAACTGTAGGGGTCGGTGGTATGTGTGGATGACCGTTTCCTTTCCCAAAATGTAATGCTTCCATTGCCGACAAGCCTGCACAATGGAATACATTTCTTTGTCATAAGTGGGATACTTCTGGACTGTGTCGGAAAGTGTTTCACT
>SNQJ01S0004204.1:67581-127293 GCA_010110895.2 Picea sitchensis
ACAAGAGGAAGCATGAATGGACAATTAAAAAGCATTTGGAAGAGAGGAAAGGAAACATTTACATGTATCCTACATGACATCTTTCAAGGAAGTCAAGGGAAGAGAAATCATCAGAGAAAGAGATCCAGAAATGAATATCAGTAGCATACAGACCGGGGGAGACATATCGACAGGGGGAGTTATTCTTTTTCCCATGATTTCAAAAGAGAAGAGAAAGAAAAAAGACATGAAAACGGAGATAAAGAACATATGCATGAAGACAGGGGAGCAACCCTAAGGAGAGAGACCATTTTCCATTGATGTCAAAGGGGGAGAGTGAGAAACATTGATGAGGAACAATGGTCACATGGGGAGCATGAGCGTTAGAGCATCAATGTTTCCATAAATGTTAGTGTTTTCATAAATGCCAAAGGGGGAGATTGTTGGACAGTTGGTTGTCATTGATGTCAACTCTTGGAGAAGCCCAAAATCCTTATAGATATGATTGAGATTTATGGTGAGTTAGTTGTCATTGATGTCAACAAGAGTGGTTGATGTCAGCATATGTGATGGGTGCATTTGATGAAGTCTACACAAATCCCAAGAGGTGTGGTTATGAGACCTGAAGTTGTTTGAGGAATAAGGACATGAAGGACAATGCAAATTCATGTAACACACTCATAGATGGATAGTCCTCATCATGCCATTTCCAATGGTAGGTGGAACGTCACATAGTTCCTCACGATTGAGGAGTTATGACGTCATGAAGTTGGAATCCCCAAAGATGGGTTAAGAAGCACCTATGGAATCCCCCAAAATGGGTTAAGAATCCCCTAATTATTTGCAAGTCATTAATGAAAGGATAAAGTGGTTGTAACAAGAAAGTTCAATAAGCCATAAAGTTAAGAAAATATGTTACTTAGAAAAAATATATATACACCTCAAGAATTCACTCATAAGTACATTCACACACACATTCTATTGAATATATTCTATGTGAGTAAGTTATTTTTATCTGAGGTAACCAAAGATATCCAGGGAGAAATTCCAAGGGAGGATGAAGTCTTGTGATGATGTGTTCTAAGGTATGTTATTTAAATGTCATCTTACCATTTTCACTATAATTTTTTTTCTAGAATGATTCAGATAGAAAAAACTGGAGGAGGTTGAGAAGACATGTCAAGGTACCCGGGGTAAAAATTTACGCTTCTGTGTTGTCGTATTTTCTGAGATACGATCTGTGGAAAATAGGGTTTTTGGCTAGTCCTGAAACTAGTCTCAAACAAGTGTTTCGGGTAAAACCGTCATACCTTCTCATAGAGGATCCAAATTCATTGAGACCAAATGAATTGGATAGAGTACAATATTTAGTATGTTTTGTATGATTTTCATATCTATATATATAATATTTCATGTGTAGCGTGCTCTACAAGTTCTCTCTCTAGAGTAATCCATAATTCAACAAGGTCTGCCATTTTTTCTATAACTCATTTTCTGGGATGTTCTAAGTAGTGAAACTTGGAGGAATTTCATATAATATATTGAATAATATTGGATAAATTTTTCATACATTTATTCATTATAGGTACATATTTATTCTTGTTGAAACTTAAGGTTTCTGACTAATCCAAAAAACTAGTCCCGTGAGACTAAGGTAAAGTTTGATGAATATGATATTCTCTTGTTGTTGAAGTTGAAAAAGGTCTGCAGGTCTGTGATCACATACACCAGGTTTGTTATAGAGTTACATGTATGTTTATATGCATGTTTTTAGGGTTACATGTTGATGATGTTCAGGTGCATGCTTGAGTCAATTCTTTGGTATATTGTTGAGGCATTGACACATGCTTGAGGCGCATATTAGGTGCATGGTTGTGGCATATACTTGGTATATGATATTGGTTGATTGGTAATTTGTTGAGGTACACCATTGATGGTACTTGTTTGATATATCCCATGGTACATGGAATATGACATGATTGAGTGATATGGTATGGCACAAGTGTTGATGTACATGGTTGATACATGGTATGATACACGATTGGTACTTGGTATGGTGTTGATGTACATGGTTGATGGTTGAGGCATATGGTACAGGTTATAGTGCATGGTTGATGCACGGTTTGGCACAATTGTGGTGCATGGTTGATGCATAGTTTGGTACAGGTGTTTGTGCATGGTTGATGCACTTATTATGGTACAACTTGTGGTACATAATTGATGCTTGGTATGGTACATGGTTGAGACACATATCTTGTGATGGTATGTTGGTGATCTTGGTACATGCTTGGTAGAGGCATGTGTTGGTTATGTTGGACATTTAGTTGAGAGGTGTCCTTGGTATATGATCCATGTGAGAGGATCTGGTTGAGTATCGATGACAATGACAATGACATGTTACATGTTTATGTGATAGTGGCAGTGACAGTGACAATGGCAGTGACATTGACAGTGATTACAGTGATAGTGGTAGTGGAAGTGACAGTGATTGTGGTAATGACAGTTGATATGCACTTATATTCTAGGGCGACAAGATGGGGTAAGGAAATGGGGTTGTATCCTCCTTCTGATTGGAAATGGAGAATTAGGGAGTTGGAGCTTCCTTTAGGTTGGAGCATGAGAATCAGGGGGTTGTAGACTCCTTCTGGTTGGAGCCAGAGAATTAAGGGAGTTGTAGCTTCCTTCAGGTTGGAGCCTGAGAATCAGGGGGTTATAGCCTCCTTTTGGTTGGATCCAGAGAATTCAGGGAGTTGTAGCATCCTTCAAGTTGGAGCGTGTAAATAGGGGGTTGTATCTTCCTTCTAGTTGTAGCTGGAGAATTGGGAAGTTGGTGCTTACAATGAATGTATTCTTTGATATATAAGAAATCATTCTGTGGTTTTCTCCTATTTGGGTTTCCACATAAATTCTGGTGTATTTTGTACTTGATGTGATGATTGTTGATGTGATGTTACTTATGTTTATATTGACAATATACTGATGATATATTGTTGATTAAGTTGAAGTTTGTATATTGTGGTTAAAAGTGGTAAAAGTGCTCATACTGATTCATCCCCCCTCTTAGTATTCCAACAATATTTGAGAATTTCCTCAAGAAAATTTATCTAGTAGGGAAATGTTGTTTTAATCCAATACTTCTATTGTATCCATGGCCACTCAAAACAAATTTAATGGTTTTTCTATTACCTTGGCATCTTTGACTAACCCAAAGACAAATATTAGTATATCATGAAAAATAACTGATGACATAACACCTCTCTTTCTATATTGATATATTTGACGATTCCATCCTCCACACACACACATGTATGTATGTATGTATGATGAAATTTTAAAAAAGTAAAACCTTATGGGATCCCCCCATTTTCCTCAGATTATTGGTATGGATGGTGGCTCAACTGCTTGTCACAAGAGGCTCAACTAGAGAGATTGATATCTTTGACAATTCCATCCTCCATATATATATATATAATCTTTTTTTTTTAAGTAAAACCTTGTGGGATCTCCCCATCTTACTCAGATTATTGGGAAGGAGGGTGGTGGCTCAACTACCAACCACTAGATTCTCAACTAGAGATATTGATATCTTTGACAATTCCATCCTCCATATATTATCATTTTTTTTAAAGTAAAACCTCGCAGGATCACCCCACCTTCCTCGGATTATTGGGATGGAGGGTGGTGGTTCAATAACCAACCATAAGAGACTCGAATGGCTCAACAACAAGCCACACGAGACTCAAATAGATTTGAACTTATGGAGAGAGAGAGAGAGAGAGAGAGAGAGAGTACCAACTTCTTCATTTTGGGTGCTTAATATGCAGGAGGGCGATAAGAATTCATTTCTCTAGGATTTAATACACGTGTGTATGTGCGCGCACACACACACACACACACGAGGATCATCGATATATATATTTTGATGATACAAACACAAAAGCTTTCTTTTGTTATAATCCATTTTAACTATGATCATAGAGTGGTTGTCATTAGAAAGTTTGTAGATGGTCTTTTGTATGAACATTGTTGTGGTAATAGTAACAATATTGTAGAAACAACAACAACAACACTAGTCACTTTTGACCCAAAAAGAAGTGAAAAAGGGCTTGAAATGATTGTACTTTAAACAAAGAAGGAATTTTACCATTGTTATTTTCCAACTAGCTATTTTTAAATATTTTTTGCATTAAACATTTTTTTTAAATCCTAAATGTCTCAAAATTGTAGATAACAATGATGATGATCACGATGATTAAAGTTCACTAAGATTAACTATAGTTTTTGGACCTTAAATTTTTTGATACTGTTAAGGCCCTAATAATCATTCATTCTTAGTTTATTTGTTATATTAGTAGGTTAACTACAACCTTTCATTGTACATTTTCATAATAATTGTATCCTTTGTCTCCTATATATATATATATATATATGCCAAGGAGACCTATTCTTAAAATCATCTTATCTTGTCTTCTAAATTGGATATATTGTAAAAGGATGTTTCCCCCTCGAAGTGGACTATATTCATTGAATGTTTATCATTCTCAAGGAGTTGGTTCATAACATTTGGTATCAGAGCGTCGATCCTAGGGTTTCGTTACTTAAACCGAGTCATCTTGGAATTTTCGCTATAACCTTGTTTATGGGAAATTTTAGACAACATAATTTGGAGGTTACTCAAGAGATATATTAAAGTACATCTGGTTAAAATTTCAAGTCCTGGTTCATTATACTTTCAGAGGTATATCCTATGGAAGATAGGGTTTTTGACTCATCCTGAAATAAATTTTAAACAACTCATCTTGGAAATTTCTCTATAACCTTTTTCTGGGAAGTTTCAAACACTGCAATTTTGTGTAGACTGAGGATAAATATCATAGTATAGGTGGTCAAAATTTCAGGTTTTGTTTCTCTATACTTTTGGATATATATTCCAAGGAAGACAAGGTTTGTGATTAATCCTGAAATCAATTATCTTGGCATTTTCACTATAATGCTTTTTCAGTGAAGTTTCAGACGTTGAAATTTTCAGAATCTTGAGTTGACATAATGAAGTACACGTGGAAAAAATTTCATATTTTTACTCATTATATTTTATGAGATATTTGTTGTGGACGTTATCATTTTTGTACAAGTTATTTTTTTGGTGATTTTAAGAGATTTTTTCATGGTTAACAAGCTCATTTTAATTTATTTTAGAGATGTATTCTGACATCTTTAAATAACACATGATGTATCATTAAGCGGGTAAAACTGTGATTTGGGAAAAACACACATGGTTGGAAACACATTGTTTCACCTAGTTGGAAACACATTGTTTCACTTGGTTGAAAAATCATGTAACCCCTGTTGGTACCCCTTGAAGTAGTAATGAATTAGGCAATACCCGCAGATGGAATCTCACTTCCACATACCTTTGGGTATATAGGAAGTCCTCTAGGTATACCTAAAACCAACCTTAGATAAGATATTCGACCATTTTGTTGATATATTACACTGAGAACAATGCTCAAGGAGACCACTCTCTAGTACCTGGGTAGTCGGGTAGTACAACTAAGGGCACAATTGAGCCTCCTTAGTTAGTTCAAAGGTATGGATTTAGTTCAAAGTCTAAATCTATGATGTCTTCAAAGTGCATTGGATGAAGGTATGGATTGATAGATGTAAACAACGTCATGGTAGTAGGTTATCATGGAAAGAACCATTTGAATTGGTTAGAGAATCTCGTCGTAATGGAGATTTTGATGTTACATAGAGGGAAATAGATTTAGCATATTATTTGAAAGATGGAAAGGCAAGCAAATTCACTCGTTTTATTCAATTATTTTATATTATATTAATGTGACTGTAGGTGTGTTTTTTTCGTATTATACTTTCTAAGTTATATAAATTTGTTTATTATTAATTGACAATGCATCTTTTACATGTCTGGCATATTGCAGTTGAAGCACCATAAGGTTATGTGGTGCAATGGTCGTAAATTTTGCATCAAACAATTGGATGAAACCAGGAAAACTTTTGATAGTGGGATAACTGCAGTATTCTAGGTCACTAATGTTTCCTCTAGGAGTGACATACGTCCTCGAGAATTTGAAAATAGATACTATGGGTTTTTGAATGATATAATTGAGTGTGACTTTAATTCCTTCAAATTAGTTTTGTTCGATGTCAAATGGTATAGGTTATGAATGTATGAACATGATGAGGAAAGAACTGTTATTCATCATGCCAATGGATTTATGATCATTAAAACAACGGTTTTTGAAAAAGAAAATGACCGCTATGTTTTTCCAAGTTAGTGTGAACAAGTCTTTTACTCAAAGGTTCCAGGTAAGAGGGATTGGTCATTTGTTGTTAGATATGATCCAAGAGGAAGGCTAGTAAAGTTTATTATAGATGAAGAAGATGATATTGAAGAAGAAGATGATGTAGAGCTAGAGTAGGAAGAATATGGGTCGACAAATGAAGAATACGAAGAAGATGAACCAGGCGTAGGAGACAATGCGCCAGTTCTTGATGATGATATCGATGAAGATATGCTCAAAAATGACATTGATGATGATGATGATATCATCAATCCTTTCAACATTGTTTCTGAACCAGATGATGATACAAATGTCGAGTTGGATGATCAAGAAGAATATACAGAAGAAGAATGATACAAATGTTGCGTTGGATGAGGTACGTAACTAGATATATTTTAATTTGTATGAATTATTCTCTTTAAATAATTTTTTTATGTGGGTTAACTACATGTTTTTAAGTTTTATTTCATTTTTTGATATGCTATGTTACATGTTGTTAATTGTTGTTGTAATCAATATTAAGAATTGAATACTTATGGGAGGGTTGTTCGAGAAAAGTTTCGATTATTTTACAATTGATCAACAACTATTTACAAACCAAATTAACCTATAAACCAAACTAAACTAAATTAACCTCTAAAATAACCTAAATTAATAACAGTAATACTCAAATTGGTGATACAAACACGAACAATGATCAAAAGAGGCACGACAGAATAGAGATAAATCTTGAAACAAATGAGACATGAATTGTTATAAAACACCGAAATTCATTAATGAAGATATTTTCGTACCATACTTTTCTCTAACTTCAATGGTTTGGATTGTGACTCTATGTGCTTTCGAGTACTTTTCTATCGAGTATTATTGTGTTTTGACAAAATTGCGATATAGTCCATAAATATTTATCGAGGTTAGGTCATGAAAAGGGGTCAAAGAAGACATGGTTGTGTGAGAACTGAAAAGGAAAAGGTGACCAAAGAGAAGACCAATTAGATATAGGCAGATGACCAATGTTGATTACTAGAATAAGTGTTGATTCTCGTCGATCCCGCACCCCACAAAGTGACCAGTTAATGGGGCCAACGTTGAAATTTTCTCAAACTTTTCCTGTAGTCATTGAAATTTGACATGGTTGCATTATATGCTTGCCTTGACGGTATGGGAGGGTTTCAAGACTCAAATATTACCCATATTATACCCACATAAGTGAATGTTCTGTAACTGGGTGGCCAATAAGTGGAATATGGTCAATATCTTTGATAAGAGAAAAAATCAAAGATAAGATCAAATAACTGATGAAGCTTATGCAATTTTTCGAGTACTTGTCTATCGAGTATTAATGTGTTTTGAAAAATGTGTGATATAGTCCATAAATATTTATTGAGGTTAGGTCATGAAAAAGGGTCAAAGAAGACATTGTGATATATTGGCCTTAATCACAGTATTTTTGAGTTCAAAACAAAACCCTGTCATACATGTGGTTAATTCCATATATTTTGTGTTCAAAACAAAACCCTACGGTACATGTGGTTAAGTAAAATTTCAATATTGTAGTGGTCGTGCTTACTGCATCTGTTGCTCGTCATGTGACCGCAGTCGATCCATGCCTGAAAATGCCAGTTTAAGCAAGTACGGTCCACTGAAGCAGATAATCCTGTACCGCAAATCTCCAAACAAATATGTGACGCCCACTATATAATATATATTAATTATTATAATATATTAATTATATTAGTATATAATACATATTAAATATACAATAATAATAATATATATATAATAATTGTTATAATATATACTAATTATATAATATATAATAGTTATTATATATGTTTTATCTATAATTTATATATATAATGTATTTTATTTTATAAAATACTAAATGAACCATATATTAATTATTATAATATATAATAATTATATAATATATAATAGTTAATTATATATGTTTTTTATATAATTTATATATATAATATCCCAACAAAACTAAACTCTCCCCACATCACTAAACCCTCTAGAACCTTATCGACATCACTCTCGACAACACTCAACCCTCCCCACAACACTAAACAAGGATTTATGACTGGCCCTAGCTCGACAGAGTGATAGAGAGTGACAGAGGAGGCCAGGAGACCCTAGAGACATAGGACCTCGACCATTGGTACCAATAAACTTGTTGCATACTTCTCCCACCTACTTTGGACTTGCACCTGCCTTGATACCCGACAGAGGTCCCAACCTAGCCAATTATTAGTTTCGTTCAGTTATTTAGGCCATTATTTCTTGGTCTCTTCACCAACAATGAGACAGAGGAGGGAATAGGAAGCCCTATATCAAGCAACAGAGGAGACCTGACGGCCTAGACCATCATTGATGCAAAAAAATGGTAATTTCTTCTACTATTTTTTTTATATGAATTTAAATTTTAAAATGAGGTTTCTGACATTACCATAAATTCGTGGTCTATGCCTGAGAAGAAGCTTATAATTACCGAAACAAATCCATTAGTGGTGTTGATGAGAAATATGGCATTACCATCAATTCGTCTATGTCTGAGAAGAAGCTTACCATTGTCGCACCTAGTGAACAAACCCTATGTGATGTGGTTTGATTGAAGATTGAACATCAAATGAAAATGTGGCTAGATTTCATTCTTTTACAACCAAAAAAGTCGATCAACATTGAATTCCCCTTATTATAGTTAGTGGAGGCAGGGCATAGGTGTTTCAAATGAGCACTTGTTGTTGGTTCTATGATTAGTGCACAAACAACGAACTCCACAAACCACACAAGATGAAATGGGTAGTCACACAAGGTCACCAAAAAGACAATCACCAATTAATGCCAAGAGCATAAATATATATTCATTCTTCAACTCCCTTCAGGATCTACTCACTACCACCATACATATGGTGATCAAAATCCTTCAACAATTGAAATATATGACTTCAAAACTACATCATCATGCTAGATGTTATGTTATCAGATTTGCAAACTCGGGCATGTGTTTAGCACAATAATAAAATCCAATTTGAATGTCGAAAGGGAATATGTCTATTAGTTGAGGGTTTAGTCAAGACGTGCACTTGATCCAATTCCATCATCTACTTCTTTGATCAGTTTTAAACTTCTTTTACATGTTGTATATGGTTTTTTAAAATCAATTGAACATGTTCGTATTATCTGTCATAATAGATCTTCAATATAGACACCATTATTACATTTCCTATGAATCATTTGGTGTGTAACTCTCTGTGCTTGTTAGATATATAAAGTGAAGTGTCCATGCAATTGATTTATTCCCTTTGAAGTAAATACACCAATGATCATATCATGATCTATTAAAGAGCCACCAAGAATATATTTCGGCCTTTCTTTTCTACCAATGTTAATATACCATTGGCATTAGGGTAACCGATTGTCATAGCTTAAAATAGCATAGCTAGAAACAAACTAATAATGTCTCCACACTCTTTAGTATTTTCAAGAAAATAACCTTATCAAAATAGTATTTCCAACTCTTCTGCTTGTGATGCAAATATGATAGTGACCATGGGCATTGCATTTTTTTTACAACATTTCAATTGCCTTTTAAGAAGTGTGTGTATGCTTTCCCATTTAAGAACTCGGGTTGTTATGACATTTTGAAACACCGAGAATAAAAGACTAAAAATATCTAAATTTGTTTCGATATTCTTAATTTCATTTTGATATATTATATTCATATTGAAATATTAATTACCATATTCTTCCAAAGACTCTTATAGGGATCTAGGAAAACCTCTTTCTCCTTCCCATAACTAGTTTTCATCGAAGTTGAAATTATTGCATTTCATTTTCCTCTTGTATGGTTTAAAGAGTCAAGTCGAAACACCATTAGTTTCACGACCACTCCTTTGAGTAACAACAACCTAAAATCAAGTGCTAATTAAAATTTATCTACCAAAGTTTCTAGGGATCTTCAAATCCATCTTAGCTTAGGTGTAGAGCTTTGGAATAGGATTGTGAGAATAACTTTCCAAAGATACAAAAAAAACATAGAGCTTTGAGTTAGGGAGTGAAATCCAGTTGCTATATCATTGAATTTGGGAAGCCCTTCTAACACAAGGGTCAAGCACGAGGTCACATTGGGGACGACAGAGTAATCAACCCTACTTTGTTGGTCTTGGTCTTGGTGTCGATTGTTGACTGTCCCCCCTCTACTTTGGTATAGTAGGTGGTACTGTAGAGGCCATAATCTTTTAGAATTCCTACCTGGGATCAACTTTGGCTAGACTCACTCAGACTCCTTGGAGGGTTTCCCATTGCTCAGTGAGGTAGCTTGCACGAGGGCATAATTTCATTAAGTAGGTTGTCAGCGTAACTTTCCCAACCACTGAAAATCAGCCCCTTCGTGCATTGATCCTGCAATGTTGGATTCCATCATCAACTAGTGCTTCTTTGTGAGAATGTTTTTTGCATGCTTGACTCCTAGATTAATTAGCATGTGTTGTTTGTTCTCCTTAGTTGACCTTAGGATTGAGCCTATGTCTAATGGCATTAGTTCTGAGGTCTTACAACCAACAAGGTGTCCTATTATTGCCACTTGTTGGCATGTGTCATCTGACTCCAAACATGCTCGTTTAATTCCTAGATAGTATACTAATAGTAAAAGAGAATCTTGATCAAATAATCGAGGAAGCTTGTGAATTTTTTCGAGTACTTGTCTATCGAGTATTAATGTGTTTTGACAAACTTGTGATATAGTCCATAAATATTTATCGAGGTTAGGTCATGAAAATGGGTCAAAGAAGACATGGATGTGTGAGAACTGAAAAGGAAAAGGTGACCAAAGAGAAGACCAATTAGATATAGGCACATGACCAGTGTTGATTCTCATCGACCCCGCAAAGTGACCAGTTAAGGGGGCCAACATTGAAATTTTCTCAAAATTTTCCTGTAGTCATTGAAAATTGATATGGTTTCACTAGATGCATGCCTTGACAATATGGGAGGGTTTCAAGACTCAAATATTACCAATATTATACCCACATAAGTGAATTGTTTATAACTGGGTGGCCAATAAGTGGAATATGGTGAATAACTTATATGAGAGCAAAAATCAAAGATACGATCAAATAATTGATGCAACTTATGTAATTTTTCGAGTACTCGTCTATCGAGATAATGTGTTTTGAAAAAATTGTTATATAGTCTATGTTGGATGCAGGCATAGTCAGGAAGAAAGGCTATTTTTGGAAGAGAAGAATGCAAGAAGAAAAGGAAATATGGAAGGAAAAGCAACATGTGTAAGAGAAGCAGGTGAGGCATGCATGCAAGGAAGACCTAACGATGCTAGGGTTAGGGTTTTGTAATGTATTGTAATGGCTAGTGAGACAAGGATACAAATAAGTAGTACTTAAAGGAGGAAGAGAGAGACAGAGAGGGGAAATGGATGGGGATATACAAAGGTACACAAAGGAAGAGAGAGTTGTAAGAATTGTACGAGTCATTAAGCTGGTGAGCTAGGAAAGTAGTGAGAAACTCGATCCTGAGGGTTATATTGCAGGCTGAGGATCCTGGTGCAATCTAGTCAGCCTCACAGGGATCAAGGAGCCTGTGGAAGAGACCTAAGATTGTAAACATGCCCGACATGATATATATTACTGAACCATAATAAAATATTGAGATCTAGATATTTGTGGATGTAGCCTAGGAGGGGGTGAACCACGGTAACACCTGTGTTATGTGAATGAATGTATTCATCTTTATGAATGATAAATTGTTGAATGTTTTATGAATGAATTAACAAGTGCATCAACCATGCACCAACATGTGCCAAACAACCTGTAATCAACCTGTACCATGAACAAGTGCATCCAACCATGTATCAAGTATATACCAATAATGTGTCAACTACTCATAAAAAATGACTCATCAATATGTACCAACATCATCAACTATACACCTCATGTATGTGTCAACTCATCAATTGCTTGTCTCAACCATGACTAGTTTTGGATTAGTCAACAACCCCAACTTGAAATAATCATAACTTTGTACCTGTAATGAATAAAGATATGAAACTGATACACAATTTTCTTCAGTGTGTTTTATTCAATTCCTGCAGGTGGCACTACTTGGAACCTCTCAGAAAAGGAGTTATAGCAAAAATGGCATACCTTGTTGAATTCTGGATTATTCTAGAGAGTGACATTGTAGAGTGTGCCCCGCACAAACAATTCATTGAATTGATATAAAAAGGTTACCAAACATACTATATACTGTACCCTAACCAACACATTTTGTCTCACTGAATTTGTATCTTTTATGAATAAGTTATGATGTTTTTACCCGAAACACCTGTTTTTGACTAGTTTCAGGACTAGCCACGAACCCTATTTTCCACGGAGTGTAACTCCCAAAATACAACGACCCACAAGATGAATTTTTTACCACAGATACTTGGGTATGTTTTCTCAATGGCATAGAAATTTCACAGTCTGAATCATTATAGAAAAAAAATTATAGTGAAAATGGTGAGATGACCTATAAATAACATACCTTAGAAAACATCATCAAAAGAATTTATCCTCCCTTCAATTCCAGCCCTCTTTTCTTCACCTTCCTTCTGAAATTCGGCTTGGATATCCTTGGTTACCTCAGTCACCAATAGATATTCAATATGATCAAGTGTTCCACACCAAAAATGCTCAAGAAGCTCTCTATCAATACTCCAAAAGATATTCTCACAAGAAGCTCTCCATTGATCCACAAAAAGGATGATCTACAAGAGACCATTGCTATCTTATTTATACTTTCATCCTCTAGGTAAATTAACCCATTTTTAGGCCACTTAACCCATTTCTAGGTCACTTAACCTATTTTCCTTATTTTACGGTTAACCACTTTCCATAAATAGAAATTTCTCCAATATTTTATCATTTAAATATTCCTTCTTGATTTTTTCATCTTACTTTATCATTTCTTGATTTTTTTTACTTCTCTTTATCATTTAAATAATCCACCTTGACTTTGTCACCTTATTTAAATAATGATTTCTTCTTTTAGGTCACTTAACCCATTTCTAGGTCACTTAACTTATTTTCCTTATTTTTAGGGTTAACCACTTTCCATAAATAGAAGGTTCTCCAATACTTTATCATTTAAATATTCCTTCTTGATTTTGTCACCTTACTTTATTATTTCTTGATTTTATCACTTCTCTCTATTATTAAACAATAATCCACCTTGACTTTGTCACTTTACTTTATCATTTAAATAATGATTTCTTCTTTGATCCGCGGCTTCTTTGACCTTGGGGGCTTCAGAAGAAGCCTTCATGTAGGGGTCAGCTAAATGCCAGTAAGGCCATAACTCTCAAATATGAGGATTTATGCAGCCTTACACCTTTTCGCTCCCGAAAATGGAATGACAAAGAACTATCCATCTAGGATAGTTTCACCAACAATTTCCTTGATCTTCATCTCATTTATTCCACACATACAAGCATGGGTCCTCAACCATTCTTCTAGGATAACTCAATCCGTGCAAAATGCCTTCCTATGAGGGATTTCACCATAGGGGTACACAGGTTCATCCATTTGTGCACCTTATCAATCATGATAATAAAATAATGAAACCAAGGGTCCTCCAACCATTCTTCTAGGATAACTCAATCCACAAAGTGTCTTCCGTGAGGGCTTCACCATAAGAGGACCACTTTGGGTTCATCCATTTTGTGCACCTTATCAATCATGATAAGACAATAGTAAAGGTCCTGTAAAGCATTATATACCAATGAAACCACATGATGATCCGTCTTTAATAAATTGTCCCAATGACAACTCATTGATCCATCTTTATCATATAAATGACAACTCTTTGGGTCATCTTCATCTATGCATTCTCATCAAAGGGAAAATACATATTATATTACATCAATCATCAATCAATCAATCCTTTGACATCGATCAATGAAATCAATCAATCTAAACCATTATCAATGACAACATGATCCAACAATCTCCCAATTGATGGCAATACTATGTCGTCATAACACCAATTTACCAATTATTGATGTCAACATGTAGATAAAGGCATGATTTACATCAATAGTCAATGTGACTATCTCTCCCCATCAATAAACATCAATCACATCAATGTGATTAACTCTCCCCTGACATGATGGCAAGGGTCATTCTCATCTTGGGGCTGCTCCTTGCTTGAACTCTCCTTGGGGCTGCTCCTCCTGTCTGAATGCCTTTGATCTTCAGCATTACATAAGAGTTATATCCCTTTTTTCAAAAGGGGATATCACTCTAAAGTAATGATGAAGATACAACGAACATACTCCCCACAGCGGCCATTTCTCCCCACGAATTATGCTCTCATGCTCTTTCTTCAAGTATAGGGCTGTTTCCTAGGTATGCATCTGATAAATATCTCCTCCCTAGAATCATGGGAAGAATGAATCCCCTATGGGTATGTCTCTATCTTTTCTACAAGATGAAAAGTGTGCTACCATATAATGATCCTTGGACCTGTTCATGCATCAAACTCATTTCATACCAAGCATCCTTAAAACCAAAAGATATATCAACAATGAAATAAAGAATCGCCAGAAAAATATCAACCAAGTACATCTTGTACAAAATGTGTACTCATCATGCATGACACCTATATACATCAACATCATACAATGTACCAAGATATCATCCATGGAATGTATCAATCCCATGTATGCCTTTTCCAACATGCCAACATGTGCATCTACCAATATACCAACCATGTGCATCCACCAATATGTCAATAATGTGCATCTACCAACATGCCAAACAGTATCATATCACTCATGATATGTATCCATCATAAACCAAGTGCCACAATGAGGTATCTCAAAAATGCCAATTGTTGTGCTAATCAAGTAGTACCAATGGTGTAGTATCATCAAGCATATGCCATCTATGAGTGTATAAACATGTACATTACCATGCACAATACCACAAAATGATGAATCCATATATGTATGCAAATCCTCCATAAAACATGTGCCGATCAATTTGCTACTAGATTGTCTCTTCCAGTGTACTAGAAAAGTACCAATCGTACATCAACTATAGATCAACAATGTAGTACAACATGATCACCTCATCAACTTATCAACTCACCAACCATATGTACAATTATGTAGCCCAATCCACATGAAAATGCATGCACCCATGATATCAACATATGCTTCCAATATTACATCATAAGATATATCGATGAAACTCAAATATGTACTGTCCATGTACACTGTAGGATCAACATCAATCCAATACTCATGGGTTGGTGTCCTTTTCGAGGATTTTATTTTTTACATAATCAATGGATGAACATGAAGCACCGCAACAAATGGTGTCATGACACGAAGCAAACAATGCGGACCTACAACAAGGTGTTATACCATCACATCAAGTTTCAATCCATGTGCATAGCCTTTTCTCAAGGCTTTACCACGTATAAGTGGTCTGCTGCACAACAACTCACAACATATTTACATGACCACAGCAAGGTCATCCCTACGTGTCAATACCACAGAATGATATCAACATGCGTGTAAGCCTCAATAGATGACTTACTTGAGCTTCCCTTAGTCTTTCATTTCGTTAAATTTTGCTGCATCTTCTTCACCCCATACGTATATGTCCTGCTCCCTCGGGCAGGCTCGAGCATCCATATTCAAATATAATCCTTATACTTGTTCCTTCTTCTAGCCTTGTTATTTGAAGTTCTCATCGTGGAATTTCTTCTTGTGTTCCAACACTCATGAGTTTGTGGCAAATCCACTACGGTTATGGCATCTCATGGTGTTGCGGTGAACAACAATGTGTCCTACTTGATCACATCTCAACACCTCAGTATTCTCAAATATTCAATTATATCTCCTTTCTTAAGATCTACATTCAAAATCTTTGTGACCATATCCATTACATGAATAACAATGGCCATGAAAAATACTTTCATACCTTTACTTTGGTGTCCCAAGAATAGCTTATGATGTCTTCCTTGCTTTGTCTTTTGAAACTGCATTGTTGTGCAGATGGTTGCTTTGCAACATTGTCTTCCTTCTTTGATGGGGTTACCTCATGCTTCTTTGAGGTGCTTGCTTGGCTTATGTGTATCTTCTCCCTATTATCCAAGACCTGATTTATCGTATGGTGATATTTGACTTTCAAAATCTCATCCAATATTAATTAGGCCTATTAAGGAATTTGTTTGAATTTTCTACCTTCTTTCTAAGGTCAACAATTTCAACTTCTAGCTTGACATGACTCTTCCTTTTCATTTTATTTGATTCTTCAATAGTTCCTCTATTCTTTTGGCTTCTTCAATTTTGGGTCTTGAGATGGACAATGGTTTCAAAAAAATTCATAATCACCTTCCACGTTTTCTTTTCATTTCTTTAACAGTCTTGTGATTTCTTCTTCCTTTTTATTCTAGTTGGAGTCTTATTGCCCTCTTTGACATTTCCTTTAACATCAAGATGTACCTTGACTCCTCCTAAGAAACTTCTTGGTGTTATCCGAAAGATGGTTATAATGTGTATAAAATGATCCTTTCTATATCTATATAAGCCCTCTTCAATTTTCCTTTTGAAGTTATAATATATTTTCTTCTATTCTTTTCCATGGGATAGCTATCATCAAACTTTACACAAAGCTGTTTCTAGATCATCTTCTTCACTTGAGAGAAAAATTCAACACTTAATCACATTTTGAATCAATGCAATCAGAGTCTTTGGAGATTCTTTACCTTCATTTGGAAGTATCTTCAATATCTTCCTTCTTTCCAACATCATCACATGATTTTTTCCCTTCAAATCATCTATATGCGATCAAGAGTTAGAGATTCTTTACCTTTGATAATCTTGATGGAGTGGTCTTCAACATCTTCTTTCCTTTTTGATGTAATGCTCTAGATTTAGCCATAGATCCTTAACGGAGATACATTATCCGTGCTCTCTTTGATAGGGATTGAAGGTCCACTAAGAATGGTATTGAAGCCAATGCATCATTCAACTGCTTTTCCTTCCCTTTGAGCTACAAACTTTTGATTGTTCTTCCATGTGAGCCGTCCTAAACCATTGCCTTCCAAATAGTCTCCCCCATTGTCTTCAAATACACTCTCATCTCTATTCTCCAAGTGGGAATGGTTTTCCTCATCAGGATTGGTATTTCATCATCCATTTTGTGTCTATATGGATCTCCTTTAATATTGACCTTGTAGTGAAGGCTGGCTCGACACCAATTATTTGGACACACCTACCACACTTAGAGGGGTGTGAATGAGTTAATGAGGGATTTTTTTCCCAAAACTTCCTCTTACACAAAAATCCTTAGTTAACATTCAACATTTTCTCATTACTCATTTTACAGTAAATTTTATAATCAGTTATATTTGAATACATATCAACAACATGTATCATAAAGCAAATCCATCTTCACAAAGAACGGAAAAGAATATAATATGTATGTACAATTTTTTCCTTTTATTATGGACTTCAATCCAAGGGTTTTCATTAGCTTAACTAAATGAGTACAACAATATAAGAGACCAGCTCTATATGCAGGAGCTAGGCTTACATTCTTAGCATAGCGAGATGAAACAACAATCCTCAACAAATGTCAATGCAGTCAACGCCAAACAAGTGCATCAACCATGCCAACTATTATAAACAGCACATAATCAACTTGTACCATAAAAATTGCATCCAACAATGTACCAAGTATATACCAATAGTAATGTCAACTACTCATAAAAATGACTCATCAATATGTATATTTGATGATGTTGGTACATCATCAGCTATGCACCTCATGTAGTGCCAACTCCTTCAATGTTTGTCTCAACCATGACTAGTTTTGGATTAGTCAACAACCCCAACTTGAAATAATCATAACTTTGTACTGTAATGAATAAATATATGGCTAGATCTGAGAATGTTCTTGATTGTTTTATGCAATTCCTCCGGGTGGCACTACTTGGAACCTCTCAAAAAGGAGTTATAGCAAAATGGCATACCTTGCTGAATTATGGATTATTCTAGAGAGAGTGACCTTGAAGAGTGTTCCACACAAAAAATATTCATTGAATTGATCTGAAACTATTACACAACATAATAAAAAACATACTACATACTATAAACTAACCAACACATTTGGTCTCATTTAATTTGGATCTTGTATGAATAAGTTATGGCAGTTTTACAGAAACACTTGTTTTTATTGGATTCGGGACTAGCCACAAACCTATTTCCCTATTTTTCCACTGAGTGTAACTCCCAAAAATACAAAGACCACAAGATGATTTTTTTACCACAGATACTTGGGTATGTTGTCTCAATGGCATAGAAATTTCACAGTTTAATCATTATAGAAAAAAAGTTATAGCAAAATGGTGAGATGACCTGTAAATAACATGTAGAAGCATTTCAAAGAATTTATCCTCCCTTCAATTCTGACCCTCTTTTATTCACCTTCCTTCTGAAATTAGGCTTGAATATCCTTGGTTACCTCAATCGCCTATATATATTCCATATTCTCAATTGTTCCACACCAAAAAATTCTCAATAAGCTCTCCATCAATGCTCCAAAGATATTCTCACAAGAGCTCTCATTGATCCACATAAGGATGATCTACAAGAGACCATTTGCTATATTATTTATGCTTTCATCATCTAGGTCACTTAACCCATTTATAGGTCCTTAACCTATTTTCCTTATTTTAGGGTTAGCCACTTTCCATAAATAGAAATTTCTCCAATGTTTTTTGTCATTTAAATGTTCATGCTTGATTTTCTCATCTTACTTTTATCATTTTCTTGATTTTTTACTTCTCTTTAATATTTAAATTATCCACCTTAGATTTGTCACCTTATTTAATAGCATTCTTCTTTTAAATTCACCACCCTGTTTTCTTTATTTTTAAGGTTAACCACTTTCCATAAATAGAAGGTTCTCAATACTACTTTATCATTTAAATATTCCTTCTTGATTTTGTCACCTTACTTTATCATTTTCTTGGTTTGTCACTTCTCTTTATTATTTAAATAATCCACCTTGACTTTGTAACTTTACTTTATCATTTAAATAATGATTTCTTCTTTTGATCCCTTTGACTTCTTTGACCTTAGGGGGCTAAGAAGCCTTCATGTAGGGGTCCTTCATCTTCATAGAGCCACTTAATTCTGAAACCATGAGGAGTTATGTGACATTCACATACCACCAAAAATGGCATGACAAGCACTATCCATCTAGAATAGTTTATCAACAATTTTCTTGATCTTCATCCCATTATTCCACATACAAGCATGGGCCTCCAACCATTCTTCTATGATAACTCAATCATCAGGTTGACAGGTGGGGTTTGGATGGACATTTGGTTGTGATGGATTAGATTGATTGGTGGATGGGGTTATCTGGACGTTGTGGGATGGGTTAGGATTGGGTCAGGATGTCTGGATTCATCCATTATCAATCTTGATAAGAATAATAGATCTATCTCTTCCAACAATGCATATATTAAGAAACCCTGTGAGTCATCTTCATCATTGTATCAATGACAACTCATTGATCCATCTTCATCATGTATCAATGACAACTCATTGTCCATCTTCATCATATCAATGACAACTCATTGATCCATCTTCATCTATGCATTCTCATCAAGGAAAATACATATTATATTACATCAATCATCAATCAATCAATCCTTTGACATCAATCAATCAAACCATTGGCATCAATGACAGCATGATCCAACAATTAGATCATTATATACTTCCATTAAGATATTACTATATAAAAAAGGTGTAATGACAATGGATTCAGGAAACCAAACTTCCCTACGTGCATGGGGGGAGGGGGGAAGCACTGACAGGAGAAGGAGAAATGGAAGGAGAAGTGGATAAAGGAAAGGAGGAGGCCTTGGACCCAATTATGATGGATGAAGACCAGATCAAGTGTATCATGGAAACAACTGGAAATACGCACAGTGGAGTACCCTACCAATATAAGGTGAACACCAAGAAGAGAGATGTAGCCACGAGAGAAGGCTTGGAAAGTGATGAATACGAGGTAGAGGATCTCCGAGCTGTGGAGAAGATTGAGGAAATATTGCATGCAACATATGAGAGGAAGACGATAGGTCCAAGAGTGGGAATAGAAGGCAACACTCATATCCATATAAGTGTCAGTGTGGAACCCATAAACCCATGTGCGAATAATACACCAAGAATAACACCACCATTTAGAAAACCGAATTTCGGGAGAAGGAAGACAACATGAAGTACATATACACAAGAAACAACCATTGGGGGAGCCAGTTCAGGAAGCATTAGTCAAGTATCTACACTGCACAAAGGTAGTCGTTCAGGATTCAGGATGGAAGAACATGATTCCACCATCAGGTTACCAGAATTCAAAGGTGAGGCATCGGAGGACCCGAAGAAGAACCTGTTTATCTGTGAAAAGATCTGGAAAGTGAAACAGATCACATATGAGGATACTAAACTTGCAAAGTTATCTATCATGCTAAGATATCACACACTGGATTGGTACATGAGTTTAGCTACGAACAGTCCACCAGGGACAACCAAAACAATTGGAGAGATCAAGAAGATGTTGATAAATGAGTTCTAGAAGCCTATTTTAGAGGATCAATACATGAACGAGATGATATAGATTAGACAAAAACTGAGATAATTTGTATGGGAGATTGACCAGAGATTAAAACGATTGAAAGGAAAGATAAAATATGTCATGACATACATGCAACATAGGAATTTGTTCATCAATTCACTGCTACCACACTTGAAATATCCATTGTGACAACAAAATTTCCAGACACATGCATAGGCTCTACATGCAATCCTACAACTGGAATAGAACCAATATCAAAAGATAGATCCAGTCATAGAGGAGCTTAAGGAGGATCTGAAGCACTTAAAATTCCAGCTAAACCAGAACAAAGGTAAGGACAAAAGAGAAGTTGTTTGGTGTACCACATGTAGGACATAAGGACACCATAATAACGGATGTCCAACATTCGCACAATACATGGAAGCATAAATGCCAAAACCGTTGCCAATAGGAGTACTGTGGTGTGAAATCTATAAGAAACATGGACATGATCCATATCACTACCCAATGATGCAGAAGTACCAGATGGTATCGAAGAGCTCGTATTGCAACTTGTTCAAGTCAGTAGGCCATGATGACAAATATTTCAAAACCATGGACCTCATGAGGGAAATAACATCAGAGGTGTACAAGGTGTAGGCAAAAATGATGACCGGGCAAGCCGCACCATAGTTTAACCAAGTACCATTCCCATATAACACTGTGCAGCAGCAATATAACATTGTGCAACAACAATATAACATTGCATAGCCATTGTACAATACCACGTAGCCACACTATAATCCCACACAATATAACCAAGCACCTTAGTATAATGTGCCACGAGGGGATCGAGTTGGATATAGAGGTGGAGGAAGAGAAAGAGGAGGATTTGGAAGAGGCGGAGGACCAGTGGTATGCCACAACTGTCAACAACCAGGACACTATACAAGAGAATGTCCACTTCCACCCACGACCTGTATGTATTGTCGCGAATCAGATCATGACACGGAAGAATGCCTGACACTATTAGGGAAGATCCAAGAGAAGAGAAACCATAATGTTCAATGGATTTCGACAGAAGCAAGGGATGAAGGAAGAAACATCAACATAGTTACGTGGGGAGGAGATAAAACAATAAACGACGTAGTAAGACAAGAGCTAGCACAACACCAATGGGTGAAAAGAATGTCGAACCAAAGAAGCAGTTTGATGCACAGAACGAAAAGGATATATTCAAGAAAGCTAGACAAGAATTTATGAAGCTAGACATTGCATCAACAATAATTGCGCAATATAATAAGGAAGTACCAGCATATGAGATGCCTCCATCGTTGGATCACACCAAAGAAACACAGTTGTTGGGACAAGTATGTACGATTAAGGGTTTTTTGCAACCCTGTGTTAAACTACTAAATTATCCATCCTCGGTTAAAGTAATACAAAATATGCTAGAAATATGTAGCATAGAGGCAAAAGGAAAGTTGTAACAGAAAACAGTTAATCATGTGCATACAATAAGGAGAACAAATAGGGAATTCAGACTGAACGCCAACATGGGAGATATGATACTAGATTTAGGATCCGAAGTAAATGTGCTACCCAAGAAGACATGGCAATGTATGGGAGAACCCACATTAGGATATTCACTTGTTTAGCTAAAACTAGAAAATCAACACAAAGTTCTACCAATTGGAAGACTAAAAGGAGTGACAGTAGATCTGGATGGAGTGCGCACTAAAGCTGACTTCAAAGTAATAGAGATAGTGGATGACACAACACCTTATCCAAAATTGTTGGGATTGGATTGGGCATTTGAAAACCAAGACATAATCAATTTAAAGATGAGGAAGATTACATCCGAGTCAGGAGAATACAAATTCATTGCGCCATTGGACCCATATGAAGGGGAAAGGTTTGTAGAACCTACTTGCTTGGACCTGGAGAAAATTGACCAATTGTACAGAAAAACTACACGAGAAGAATATTATGTGAACCAAAATGTAGATGGGGTACTCAATTGGAGAAGCATCACCTCATATGTGTTAGACTCAGATACGAGCTTAGAAAATTGGCAACATAGGTTACACGAAATCTCCACAAGAAGATGCGCAAGAATAGATCGTGCAGTAAGATGGGTAGGTACAGAGATAAGGGAACCTCCCAGCTTCCATGTGGTGAATGAATCAGAAGCATTCTTAACATGATACAAAGATGAAGTGTTAGAAAATTAGAGGCTTTTAGCCCTAGATATATCACTCAAGGAAACACCTGCAATATGGTGGGGTGTGCACAAAGGAACAGTCAAGGACTGGTACCAATGTAAGCGATTACTACACATTAGGTTTGGCACAAAACAAGGAAGCAATAAACTGCAGAAATATGACGGACATGGGGCACCAAAAAAACACTTGGAAAAGTAAAAAATGCTATGGATAATGACACCACCAAAGGAATGGCCTCATCATTTTGTTCACACATTATAAGGGATCCCAACAAATTGGTATACAGACCAGGAATTGCGTAGAGGAACTACAAACTGGACAATATTACAAAAAAAAATTACAATCACTTTCTCATTTGAGCATGAGAACCCCAACATAGACTCAACACTCAAACAAATCATAGGGGTGATATTCATTAAACAACCGAAAGTGAACTCATGACAGAATAACAACAACAAAACAAACAGACAGTAAAATAACTATTGTCATGCTACCACGTGCAGGAAGAAGCACCAGATGAAGATGACCCATGAAATATTCAATGACCCGTGAAATATTCAAATTGAGGAAGTTGAAGGTGAAAGAGAAGTGGAAGGTCCACCTCTGGAATCAAAATTATTTGTTGTGCAGATCAAGGTGAAGAAAGTCAACATTGTGACAATTGAGAATCCAAAAATGGCCAGCAATGGAGACTACTGGGATGAGCAAACAATGGAAATCATAACAAAGTTACTGTGCAAGTACATCCACATGTTCCCAACAACGTTCACATAAAAGAAAGGCATAATAGTAGAGCTAGGTGAAATGAATATACCTTTTAGAGGTGAGGCTAGACCGATCAGACAATGGCCATACATATTAAACCCTATATATAAGCAAAAAGTCAAAGCTGAAATCGATAGGATGTTGGAGGCTAGAACCATAGAAACTATAGAGGAATCTAAATGGGTAAGCCCGATGGTAGTTCAGGAGAAAAAATAGGGAGGGATAAGGATATGTGTCAATCTGAGGAAGCTGAATGATGAGTGCCTACATGACCCGTTCCATACTCCTTTCATAGATGAGGTGTTGGAGAATGTAGGAGGACATGAAGCTTATTCATTCACCGACAGATTCTCAGGATACCATCAGATCAAGATGGCCCTGGAAGACAGATACAAGACCAATTTTTCCATGGAATGGGGATCCTACCAGTACACACTCATGCCGTTTGGACTGAAGAATGCACCAAAAATATTTTCCAGAGTAGTCATAGTTGCATTCAAATAATTCATCCACCAGTTTCTAGAGGTATATCTTGATGATTGGACAATCTATAGTCTATTGAAATACCATGTAGGGGTGTTGAGGCTAATGTTAGAAATATGTAGGAAGTGTCAGATATCATTAAACATCAAGAAGTGCATCTTCAGAACACCCTTTGGGATACTATTGGACCATATAGTATGCAAACAAGGCTTGCTAGTAGACCCTACCAAGATTGCAATAATTTTTAATCTACCACTACCAACATCAGTCCGTCAGTTAAGAGCAACATTGGGACACACATGATACTACAAGAAATTTATAAAGGGTATGCACAGATCACTACGCCAATGGAAAAACTATTAAGAAAAGATAGCAAGTTTCAGTGGAATGAGGACTATCAGCGCAGATTTGACACCTTGAAAGAGAATACGGTAACCGCACCAATACTAGTATTCCCAGACTGGGAAAGAAATTCCATGTACATGTAGATGCATCAACCATATCACTTGGAGATATTCTGGCGCAACCAGGATCAGGAGAATTGGACCATCCTATAACATTCGTTAGCAGGAAATTGTCAGAATCAAAGAAAAATTACAATACCACGAAGAGAGAAGGCTTAGCTATGGTCTATGCGCTTAATAAGTTCACACATTATTTATTAGGAAAAAATTTCAAGATTTTCACATACCAATCAACTCTCAAATACCTTGTCAACAAGCTAGTGTTGGGTGGGGGAATTTATCGATGGTTATTGTTGTTCCAGGAATTTGAATTTGAATTGATAGTCAAACGAGGGAAGTTGAATGCAGGACCTGATCACATGTCGAGGATCACTAATGGAGAGGAACCTACGAATCTAGAGGAAAACTTTCCCGATGCACAATTATTTTTAGTCCAAGTAGCCAATGAATAATTCACAAACATCATCCAATACTTGAGTATAGGGACTGCGCCACAGGAATTCAACACTTTGCAAAAGAAAAATATGGTAGCCAGGGATGCAAACTATCAATTTATTGCATGACACTTATAAAAAATGGGTGCAGATAACATCCTAAGAAGATGTGTGCTAGAACATGAAAGACCTAGAATTTTAGCAGAAGCCCATGAGGGAATAACAGGAGGACATTATGCAGGAAAATCTACCGCGTAGAAGGTATTGCACATAGGACTATGGTGGCCGACTGTTCACAGAGACTCAAAGGACTACTACCAGAAATTTGATTTATGTCAAAGGGTTGGTAAAGTGAATAGAAGGGACAAGATGCCCCTCAAACCACAAATAACCTTGCAGGTATTCGACAAATGGGAAATAGATTTTTTGGGATTGATTAACCCACCATCAAAAAGGTCAGGAGTGAGGTACATTATTACTGCGACAGAGTATTTAACAAGATGGGCAGAAGTGACACCAGTGAAATATTGCAGTGCAGAGACATTAACACACTTTTTGTTTGAGAAAGTGATCACTAGATTTGGATGCCCAAGGATTTTGATGGTGACCAAGGAACTCACTTCATTAAAAACACTATTAAGGCTATGACTAAGGAGTTTTAAGTTTATCATCAAAAGAGTACACCATATCATCCTTAAGCAAATGGAACAGTGGAAGCCTTTAATAAGATCCTCAAGAATGCATTGATAAATAGCTGCAATATTAATAGGGACGATTGGGACCTGAAGATACCAGCAGTACTGTGGGCATACATGACCACATGCAAACAATTGACATAGCATACACCATTTCTATTGGTGTATGGACAAGAAGCAGTGGTGCCATTATAGTTTTGGTACCTAGTCTATGTGTAGCAGCAATTACAAACATGATAGAGTGAGGCATAGTACATGAAAGGCTAAGTCAAGTGATGATCATGGAAGAAGATAGGATTCTAGCAGGGTTTCACCAAGAAGTACAGAAAGAAAGGGACAAATCTTGGCATGATAGACACATCAAGAAGAAAAATTTCAAGGAGGGAGACTTAGTCTTGGTGTACGATAGTAAATATCTTCAACACCCAGGAAAACACATAATGCATTGGTTAGGACAATACGAAGTAAATATTGTCACAAATGGGGGAGCAGTAAAGTTGAAGGATTTAGGAGGAACATAACTTAGAGGAATGATCAATGGGAGTCGACTAAAGTTGTATAGGGACAATCAACCTCCTAGCACATAAAAAAAAAAAAAAACTAAGCGCAACAATAGAGGGATTACCGTGTCGGACATCAAAAGATATAAACAAAGGCGTAGCGTGCCGAAAAGAGAACGTGAACGTGCACTAAGAAATGTTAGCGTGATGGAGAAATGACCAATGATCACTAAAAGGCGGAAACAACGGAAATGGCGGGTACGAAAAATAGGCGCCAGCAGTTGACAACTATCAAAATTGAATGACAAGAACGATTGACGGGACACCACATTAATCACACCAACTGACGAAGACAAGGGAAGTCAATGGAAAGTACATGGGAAGCGCCAGTTCATTCAAAAATCAAGTTGGGTAACGTCTCCAAGAAGTTTCACATGATTCCTATATAAGGTAAACACGCGGGGATCAGAAGGGTTATTGTGAAATTGAGAAAAGAATAGAGCGATAGAGTATATAAGGGAGAGAGTGAGGTTGCAGAAGTTATAGATCCAACTAAGCTCGACGAAGAATATATTTACCACCATGGCACCACCCAATCTAGGAGCGTCGATCCAAGCCTGAAGACGACCTCAAAGCAACCTTAGATCACCTCAGCAACCACAGGGAAGCGAACAACAACCACCTCGGCCTCAATAATTCATCAACTTGGATGAAATCCCATCGCCCAATATGGAACAAGGAAGCCCCACACTAGTGGTAAAGGAAACCCAACATACAACACCAGTGGACATGGATATCGATATGTTGAAAGTAGGATAGATCACGCAGATAGAAGACATCACGACAATGCAGAAGATTGATTTGATTGTGCAGACAATCGATCAATACAGGAAGGATATCAAGCAACTCCAGGAACAACTCATCCCTACCACTCCCCCGGAGGTGAAGGGGAAAAGGAAGCAGGAAGCAGCAGGGCAGATGGAGGAGATGGAGCAACAAGTCTTCGCAACTGTCGACTTGTTCGATAAAGAAACATAGCTATGGAAAAAGATGGAGGAGGATCAATAGGTCTAGCAGTGGGACCAGGAAGAGGAGAAGATAAGCGCAACTATCCAGGACCGCAAGTAGAGGCATACGATTATGCCAATCAATGAACGCCTCAAAGCAGCACAGGATATGAAGAAGCTGCAAGCAGAACTCATAGATGCGCAGACACAAAAGAAGGAGAAACAAGCTCAAATGGAACCTCTCCAAGAGCGGGTAGCGGAGGTCATTGCACATGTAGAGGAGGAAAATAAGAACATGGTACAAACTCAGGCATAGTGCACAGGTATGATCAGTGATGATATTGCAGTGCAAGTATTGGATGCACTTAGAGAAAAGATTGTGCAGGATCAAACAAATCAAAGGAACTCACAGAGAAGTTCCAGGCTCTCGTAGGAGCTATTGAAGAAGCACACAAAGTTTAGGTGGCTCGGGATGAGCCACATGTCAATGTTGGGGGCCTTTTGGATGCAGGCCTAGTCAAGAAGAAAGGATATTTTGGGAAGAGAAGCATGCAAGGAGGAAATTACAACTAGAAGGAAAAGCAACGCGTGTAAGAGAAGCAGGTGAGGTGCGCATGTAAGAAAGACCTAACGATGATAGGGTTAAGGTTTTTGTAATTTATTATAATGGCTGGTGAGCCAAGGATATAAATAAGTAGTACTTAGAGGAAGAAGAGAGAGACGGAGAGGGGGAATAGACAGGGATATACAGAGGTACATAGAGGAAGAGATAGTTGTAAGAAATGTACGAGTCATTAAGCTGGTGAGCTAGGGAAGTAGTGAGTGACTCAATCCCGAGGGTTAGATCACAGGCTGAGGAGCCTGGTGTGATCTAGTCAGCCTCATAGGGATTGAGGAGCCTGTGGAAGAGACCTAAGATTGTAAACACGTGTAACGTGATATACTACTGAACCATAATAAAAGATTGAGAGACAGATATTTTTGCACGTATCCCAGGAGGGGATTGAACCATGGTAACACCTGTGTTATGTGAATGAATGTATGTGTCTTTATGACTAATTAATTGTTGAATGTTCGATGAATGAATTAACCAGTTAGATATGGTATTCCACATGCATGAATATAATGACTGTTATAAGTAGATGTTAGACTGAATGCATAAATATTACA
Organism: Picea sitchensis; assembly: GCA_010110895.2. Taxonomy (NCBI): domain Eukaryota; kingdom Viridiplantae; phylum Streptophyta; class Pinopsida; order Pinales; family Pinaceae; genus Picea; species Picea sitchensis. The sequence goes on from SNQJ01S0004204.1 coordinate 96,251, forward strand.
GAGTACAACGACAAATCTCCACTCATTCCCAGGTTTCAAACACCTGAGTATTGCAACCACCCATAGAGTTATCTCGGGTGAGACTGCGCAGTACGCTTTGTATGTTGCGTTGCCTTCTGGTCTACCAGAGGGGCTGATAGTTTTAAAGGGCTTTTGTTGGGAGCTTAACAAATTTGAACCAGGGTCAATCTATGATAGTAAGATAGAATCAAAATAACCCATAAGGAATCCTAGGTAAGACAAAGACCAATACAAGAAGAGTAAAATCCAACAATCCATAAATATTTATCGAGGTTAGGTCATGAAAAGGGGTCAAATAAGACATAGTGATATATTGGCCTTAATCACGATATTGTTTAGTACAAAACAAAACCCTGTCATACATGTGATTAATTCCATATATTTGGTGTTCAAAACAAAACCCTGCGGTACATGTGGTTAATTAAAATTTCAATATTGTAGTGGTCGTGCTTACTGCATTTTCTTCTCTTCATGTGACCGCGGTCCATCCATATCTGAAAATGCCAGTTTAAGAAAGTACGGTCCATTGAAACAGATCATCTTGTACCACAAATCTCCAAACAAATATGTGACGCCCACTCTATAATATATATTAATTATTATAATATATTAATTATATTATTATATAATATATATTAAATATACAATAATAATAAAATATATATAATAATTGTTATAATATATACTAATTATATAATATATAATAGTTAATTATATATGTTTTATATATAATTTATATTTAATATATTATATTTTATAAAATACTAAATGAACCATATATTAATTATATTATTATATAATATATATTAAATATACAATAATAATAAAATATATATAATAATTATTATAATATATACTAATTATATAATAGTTAATAGTTAATTATACATGCTTTATATATAATATCCCAACAACACTAATCCCTCTCGACAACACTAAACCCTCTAGAACCATATCTTGTTCCCTCCCAACAAAACTAAACCGTCCCCACAACACTAAAACCTCTAGAACCTTATCGACATCACTCTTGACAACACTCAACCCTCCCCGCAACACTAAACATTGATTTCTAACTAGCCCTAGCTCGACAAAGTGACAGAGAGCGACAGAGGAGGCCAGGAGGCCCTAGCAATAAAGGACCTCGACCATTTCTATCAATCACCTTGTTGCATACTTCTCTCGCCTACTTCGGACTTGCACCTGCCTTGATACCTGAAAAAGGGACCGACCTAGCCAATTATTGGTTTCGTTTGGTTAGTCAGGCCATTCTTTCCCGGTCACTTCGCCAACAGTGAGACAGAGGAGGGAAGATGAAGCCCTATATCGAGCGACAAAGGAGACCCGATGGCCTAGACCATCATTGCCGCAAAAAATGGTAATTTCTTATACTATTTTTTTATATGAATTTAAATTTTAAAATGGGGTTTCTGTCATTACCATCAATTCATGGTATATTCCTGAGAAGAATCTTACCATTACCGCAAAAAATCCGGTAGTGGTGTTGATGAGTAAGATGGCATTACCATCAATTTGTCTATGCCTGAGAAGAAGCTTACCATTGTCACACCTAGTGAACAAACCCTATGTGATGTGGTTTGCTTGAATATTTAACCACAAATGAAAATGTGGCTAGATTGCATGCTTGTACAACCCAAAAAGTTGATCGACATTGAATTCCCCATCTTCTAGCTAGTGGAGGCGGGGTGAAGGTGTTTCCAATGAGCACTTGTTGTTGGTTCTATGATTATTGCACAAACAACGAACTCCACAAACCACATGAGACAAAATGGGTAGTCACACAAGGTCACCAAAAAGACAATCACCAATGAATGCCAAGAGCATAAATATATATTCATTCTTCAACACCCTTCAGGATCTACTCACTACCACCATACATATGGTGATCAAAATCCTTCAACAATTGAAATATACGCCTTCAAACCTACATCATCATGCTAGATGTTATGTTATCAGATTTTCAAATTTAGGCATGTGTTTAACACAATAAGGAAATCCAATTTGAATGTCCAAAGGGAATCTATCTATTAGTTGAGGGTTTAGTCAAGATGTGAACTTGAGCCAATTCCATCATCTACTTCTTTGATCATGATTAAGATTCCTTTACATGTTGTATATGGTTTGTTAAAATCAATTGAACATGTTTGTATTATTTTTCATAATAGATATTCAATATAGACACCATTATTACATTTCCTATGAATGATTTGGTGTGTCACTTTTTGTTCTTGTTAGATATATAAAGCGAAGTGTCCATGAAATTGATTTATTCCCTTTGAAGTAAATACACCAATGCTCATATCATGATCTATTAAAAATACACCGAGGATATATTTCGGCCTTTCTTTGCTACCAATGTCAATATACCATTGGCATTAAGGTAGCCGATTGTCATAGCTTAAAATAGCATAGCTAGAAAAAAACTAATAATGTCTCCATACTCTTTAGTATTGTCAAGAAAATCACCATACCAAAACAGTATTTCCAACTGTTCTACTTGTGATGAAAATATGATAGTGACCATGGGCATTGCATTTGTTTTACAACATTTCAATTGCCTCTTAAGAAGTGTGTGTATGCTTTCCCATTTAAGAACTCGGGTTGTTATGACATTTTGAAACACCGAGAATAAAATCCTAAAAATATATAAAGTTGTTTCGATATTCTTAATTTCATTTTGAAATATTATATTCATATTGAAATACTAATTACCATATGCTTCCAAATCCTCTTACAGGGATCTGGGAAAACCTCTTGCTCCTTCCCATAGCTATTTTTCATCGAAGTTGAAATTATTGCATTTCATTTTCCTCTTGCATGGTTTAAAGAGTCAAGTAGAAACACCATTAGTTTCATGACCACGCCTTTGAGTAACAACAACCTAAAATCAAGCGCTAATTAAAATTTATCTACCAACTTTTCTAGGGCTCTTCAAACCCATCTTAGCTTAGGTGTAGAGCTTTGGAATAAGATTGCGAGAATAAATTTCCAAAGCTATGAAAAAAACATAGAGCTTTGAGTTAGGGAGTGAAATCTAGTTGCTATATCATTGAATTTGGGAAGCCCTTCTAACACAAGGGTCAAGAATGAGGTCGGATTGGGGCCGAAAAAGTAATCCACCCTACTTTGTATGTCTTGGTGTCGACTGTCAACCGTCCCCCCTCTACTTTGGTAAAATAGGTGGTACCATAGAGGCCATAATCTTTTAGAATTCCTACCCAAGGTGACAACACAGGGAAGGTGGTGTTGTACCTGGGATCGACGTTGGATAGACTCACTCAGAATCTTTGGAGGGTTTCCCATTTCTCGAGGAGGTAGGTTGCACCAGGTTGTAAGTTCGTTAAGCAGGTTGTCAATGTAACTTTCCCACCCTCTGAAACTCATCCCCTTCGCGCATCGATCCTGCGATGTTGGATTCCATCATCAACTATTGCTTATTTGTGAGAAGCTTTGTTTGCATGCTTGACTCCTAGATTAATTAGCATGTGTTGTTTGTTCTCCTTAGTTGACCTTAGGATTGAGTCTATGTCTAATGGAATCAGTTCCAGGGTCTTCTAACCAACATTGTGTCCTATTACCGCCACTTGTGGTCATGTGTCATTTGACTCCAAACATGGTCATATAATTCCTAGATAGTATACTAATAGTAATAGATCATTTAATACAAGTGTGAAACAATAACACTATGGTAGTCATTATGAGCTTACTGTGATACCAACAAGATACTAGTAATAAAGTAGAACCATTATACTAATTAGTGTTACAACTTGATATAATAGAAATGGTTTAACTTATACGAATCCAAGAACACGCAAACCACTATGCCTTCTTGTTGTCCATCTCTGTTGCAACCTGTCCCTACAACTACTCAACTGAAGACAAAAATTATGCAAACTGAAAATAACTCATAACTGAAAACCATTCACTAGTGCATCCATTAGGCTTATGGAGTCATTATTACTGAAGACAACATGTGGCATCTACACTGGATGCTTGTGGTTGGGTATTGATATATTCTTAATATGAAAACAATTCACTGGAACAATTTTGTTTAAAAATAAGTGTTTTATCTATGAAATTTAATTATATATTTTGTATAGGACATTGGCTGATTGTTTCTCTCATTTGATGGTGTTATAGGATGTACAATAAAACCTGTATTTTCCATATCTATATTCATTGAGCGAGGGAAGTTCAAGTAGAATAGAGGAAAGTGAGACATCTAGTAGGTCTAACAGACGAAGATCAACTAGAGGTGAGAAGATCAGAAGAAAATTCCATAGACGCATGGAATTTTCTCTTGCGAAAGGAGGATAATATTCTTATGATCATGTGACCATAGACGACATCAAGGTTCTTTTGAGGTACAAACACATAGTGAAATGATGGGTACCCAAGGATCTTCCTGAAATAAACATTGATTTTTGTGTAAACGAAAGGATATACCGGATTGCTCCATCATCATTACATGATTTGGGGATATTTTCCATGGATGGAATAAAGGTCTATTACGATGGATTAACTAAATTGATGGAGTATGTCAGACCCTGTTATATCTACAAAGATTGGATACAACTAGTCCAATATACAAAAAGTATGTGAAGATATGGTTTGGAAGCAAATTATATACAACTAAAAGACAATGATCAAAATAAAGGAGCAACTATCTATATTGATGCAAGGCCAAAAGTAGTGGGGAACATTTCAGGGTTTATAAACAATACATGACCCACGACCACAAATAAGAAACCCAGTTTTGTATTAGAGGGGCGTGAAGGAAACTGTGTATTTATATGTGCAATAAAATCAATAGTTGCAGGGAAATAGTTATTGATTGATTACAATTTGAATCTAATAGATACATAGGTTTCTATTATAGGGGTGGTACGTATGTTATTTTACCCAACCTGTAAGCAATGACTCTTATATTTTATGATTTTTATTATGTTCTTTAGTCACTCTTTACTTGTATGTTTTTATCATGCCATGTTTTTGTCCCATGTGTATTCATGAACTAAATTTATTTCTCATGATCATGATCACGGTTCTAATTTTACTGTAATGTGGTAGGATGATCGTGGTAAATCAATAGCCTCAGAACAGGTAAACGAACAACAATTTTTGAGTTGCATTTAATGTGCATTTTATTTCTGTGGCGATCAATTATTTTATTTGTTTACATAACTGAAATAACATTTGTTTTGTTGAAATATGTAGTCAACAGGCCATGATGTTGATGATGATTTTCTCGACGAAAGGGATTTGTATGCATCCCATGACCCTATGGTATTAATAAAAAAAAAATCAATAAAGCAAATAAGGAACTAGATCGCTCGTTAGACATTCTAGATCAAACTCCTGAAGTCGAAGAAAGGATCAAAGAAGTTATGACAAGGCTTAACACATATAAGGTAATAACCATAATTTCAAGTGGTTTTATTTTTGTGTCATAAGATCAATTATGAAAGCTTGATTTTTAACTTTTACATTATCTAAATGAAAAAAAAAAAATCTTTCTTATATAGATATTTTTTTATCCTGTTAACCTCGACATGCATGGTGTTGGTAGTAATGGTGTTGCACAGACACCACAGGGTACCGAAACAGGCCCTCGTATAATTTCCAGGACGCGGCTATTCATATCTCCAACTTCCACACCATTAGGTGGGATCCACGACACGAACCCCCAGGAAGCCACACATGTAGGCTCTGGAGGTGGTGACGGAGATAAGGCTTATGATTTGGCCAACTATATGGTTTCTTTTCCTAAATCAAGACATGTGACCAACACGGGTGATAAATTATAGACAAGAACAACAAGATGGTGGAAAAGGCTCACTAGCGAACTTGATATGTATTCACACCAATGATACATATTTATAGTACAATGGGTGATGCCACCTCATAGAGATATTTTCTCTAGATCCTAAAATCATGCATGATGACTAGGCTAGGCAATCTTAACTAATTCATTAGTCATCACTTGAGGATATATTACTAATATCCTAAATGAATAATATGAATATAGGTGACACTTAGTGATCGGTTAAGGTAAGCCATAGGATAACATTCCCCCCCTCAATCACAAGTTCGATCAATAATACCAACAATGAAGCATAAATTGGTATCAATTCCAAGTCTTCATACTGAAACTCCTGAGCTGAGCCTCAATGAAGAACTACCTGAAAAAACTGTCAATCTAGATGTTGAATGGTTCATTTGAAATGAACTGAAAGAGAGCTGAGATATGGAATTGAACAACTGCAATATCTGAACATTCCTTGATTCCTTGACAATTTGATCATTTTTCCAAGTATTTGAGCTAGAAGAATCTAATGTCTTCTGCTAATTAGTGAACATGTAGTATCACCACTCTACTATCAGTGTATCACTGAAGTGATCTTTGAATATGTGGTTTGGGATAACCATTGATCAATTGATACCATGTATCTGACAGTTTTTGGATGACCACTAACAAATTTTGACACTTTTAGGTGTCCAATAAAATCCCAATTATGTAATTTTTATGATTCAATTGCAAGTCATTGAACCATAATTCTTCCAACATATGTCATCTACAGACTGTAGTTCCCATATGGCATATTTTTTGTCGAAAATTTTGGTTTGACAACCATCTTCAATTCCATCATCAATTCCCCCCTTTGTCAACTGAAAGGAGAGACTTCAAGTGGTTTCTTGAACCATCTTCATTGAATTTTTGAACTCCTCCCCTTAAGGTACAAAATAGTTACATCATTGTACTCCCCCCTCTAGGCTCAAGAGAGTACCATAGTTGTTCCATTTATGTACAACGTAAAGTGGGCATGTGGAAACAACCACATGTTATATCATCACTTGAGGTCCATGCTCGAAAGATACGCCATATGGGGACCACTTATGTGAGGTAAAAAAAATTCTATGAGTTGCAAGATTGGTCTTTACTCGAGATTGAATTCTGTGATAAGACTTATATAATCACTTGGTTGTTGATGACCGCTTCCAAGGATCAATCCACTCATAGTGAATCTTCAATCTTGTAGGTTTCTTCACTCTTGAACATTTGTTTGAAGAATGGTTATGATTTTCACAATGCTGGCAAGGATGGAGATCAAAACACTGATTCTCCATGTGACCGACTCGATTACAATGTTGGAATTTCACATTTTGATGTTGAACTAGAATAGGTGAAGTTGAAACTTCTTGAAGGAATCCAACACTTTGGAACTTGACTGGTTTCGAATAATCAAGAATATGAAAGGTAACTTCCTTGTCATATCCAAGTCCTGTTCTATTCTTATTGTAGAATATTTCTTCCCAAGGTCTGATGATGGGCTTGGAAAGAGTATTATGAACTTGTCTCTTTTACATCTGTGAAAGTTGATTTACTGCATGTTGTTGCATCATTGAAAAGTTTTCTTCACTGAACTCAAAAGAAAACTTTTGAAATGTAGGTTCATGAATAAATTCATCTTTGTCTGCATATGGAGTTGTCTTACTAAGTTTCTCCTTCAATAACTGTTGATCATCATCATCATCATCATCCTCATCATAATTATCATCATAGAGAGGGTTGTGTTGAACAAAAACTAGTTCAAAACACTTCCCTCGCTGTTGATTTTTTAAATATATCAACTCATCGTTCAATATTTGGGATTGTGCTCAAAGGATTCTAAATTTAGCTTGCGTCACTTGCAAACAAGTTAGCACTGATTGAAGAAAACCTTTGTGAAGTATTACTATGTTATCTTCAACACTGATTATGAGCGTATTTAATAACTCTAGTAATTCACAACTTCACTCCATTTGTAACCCTCTCACTTGAACATCATGCTCACTTGTACTCATTTGAATATGTTTCCAGGAATGCACTCGCTTATACTTTCATGATTACTTGAAGTTGTTCACTTGAGGTTGCTTCTAGGAAGTTGAGGATGTAAGTTACCACTGAAAATGCATTCCAAAGTATTACAATGATTGATTGACAAGCATAATAAGTGGAATTTGGACTCAAAAAATAGAGGGTGTCGGGTTCAACCGAGAATGCACCCAAAATTACAATGTAATTCAACTTAGATTTGATTTGAAACTTATAAAAAATATTCCAATTTGATCTTGATTACTTACAAAAAATACTATTTGCAAGTTTACAATGAATGTTGATTCAAAAATTGATCTTCAAATATTAATGTTGGATGATGCTTGACTTGTTCATTGTTTATGTGATTGTCGACTTGATTGCTTCAATACACTGCTTGATTATACTTTGCTTGAATTTGATTTTCTTTTACTCAATGTATGATGTGTTAAATGATACATTACAAATGTGTTTATGTCAAAACTAGACAATAAACAATACAAGCGTCATAAAAAATATAACAAAACATGCACCTTTTAAACACAAACACCATGTGCCACTGAGACCCCCTTATTCAATTTTGGGACAGGTCCACCACACAACCACCACGAAAAATAAAGATCTCTTATTGAAAACATTGATACAATTGTATCTTATCGTCATTACCAATTCTCTTTTCAATGAGAATTTTGACTTTGTATCCTTAAATTTCCACCTATTAAAATATTTTCCACGCCCTTTCAAAAAAGTGTTCAACCATACACTTTTAACCCTTTACAATGTTTTTTTTCAAACCTTCAATGGTTGCACTGAGATTATTATTTATGGATGAAAAAATATATATATCAAAACTTAACTTCTATATGATATTTTTTTAAGGTTTGATATCTGAAAAATATGATTGTTGAACGTTGTCAATGGATAGAATTTAGTTCATGCTTATGTGCATGGGATCTTGATTACAGGCACAAATCGATGAAGATCACTGAAATTTCATAGTGCGTGGTTGGAGGTATCTTCCTTTTGGAAGAGGTACAAGATCCCAAGTATCATTTGTCATTAAAGAATGATATTCTTCTTTCATTGTTGTTTCTTAATCTAGATGAACTAAAGCTTCTGCAAATGTCTTTGTCTCATGAGTCTCTGAAACTTGAGCCAAAAGAGAAGAGGCTTGTTGGAACTGTGAACGTGTTTGACGATGATATGAAGGATCGTAGGCAAGATCACCATATGCTTCTCATGTTGAATGGACCCATCTAGGAATTGGTGGTGTTGGTGTAGCTTCAGGTTCAATGGACTCATTTGGAGGAAGGTTAATAGTCAGAGGTGGACTTGCATCCTCATTGTCATCATCTAAATAAGAAGAAACCATAATAGTAACAAAACAAGGCACAAATGTCGAAGATGGCTCATAGGCCAAAGAAGGCACAAACATTGAATTAGCCTCGTGGGCCAAGAGATTTTCATAAAATTTAACATCTCTTATTCTAATAATTTCATTACAATGTGGTTGAAGAAGTCTATAACCTTTGGCATCTTCAAAATAACCAATAAATATACAATTCTCACGTTTAGGCTGTAATGCTTTCCTTTTCATCAGGAATGTGAGCCCATGCTACACTACCAAATACATAGAAGTGAATTACATCTAGCTTAAGTTTATTCCATGCTTATTTTAGTGTTATAGTTTTAAGATCCTTTGTGGGAGTGTGATTTACTATGTAATTTGCATAGTTATTGGCTTCCACCCAATACTTTAGACTTAATCCTTTAGATTGGATCATACAATTAACCTTTTATTTTAATGTGTGGTTCTTTCTCTCGAAAACACCATTTTGTTGTGGTGTATATGGAACTGTGTGTTGCATTTGGATTCCTTGTGTAGTGCAATACCTTGTAAAATTATTTTTCACATATTTTCCTCCATTATCTGTTCTTAACCTTTGAAGTTGATGACCAAATTATTTTTCTACAAGAGCCTTGTAGGAAAAAAAATTGGCAAACACTTCTCTCTTAAGTTTTAAGAAGTAAACCCAAGTGCATATAGAGAAGTCATCAATTAAAGTTAAGAAATACTTGCACCCAAAAAAATAAGGAGAATAAAGTGGACCACGCAAGTCACTGTGAAGAAGCTGCAAAGGGGTCGAGGCATGCCAAGAGGCACATTTTTCAAAACTATCCCGATGATGTTTTCCGAGAACACAGTTGGCACAAACACCATATTTACAATAAACAAGAGGGAGACCAATCACCATACGTTGATTACATAGTTCCCACAATGAGCGATAGTTTAGATTACCAAACCACTCATGCCAAAGTTTGCTCAAGTCATCACTATGAGAAACAAAAACTAATGGAAAATATTATGACCCAAAGTTGTCAAAATTGTACAACCTGGTAATAACATCAACAATTCCATTTGCAAGAACATGCTTAGGATATTTTAGATCCTTGATTACAACTTTGTGAGGTTAAAATCTACGGTTTTACCTTCAATTGAATGAGTAATCTGATATACTGATAGAAGGTTGTAGGAAAGACTTGGAACACATAATACATCATTGAAATGACCATTAACTTCCTGAACTGTTCCAGACCATACAACACTAAGAGATCTATCATCACCAACAATTATTTTATTGGTGTTACATTCATTTAGAGCGAAGAATATGGATTTATCCTTATCCATATGATAAGATGCTCTAGAATCAATAAGCCACTCATCAGAAGAAGAAGTAGAAGTTGCATTGAAGGAAGAAAAAAGTGCATGTCTTCTGGGAAATTCAATTGCTTAAATTTCTTTACTTTAAATTATCAACCAAGGAGCTCGTAAGCTTGTGAGATGTTGGTAAAATATATGCGGGAGTAGGAAACTAACTCTAAGCTAAGAAAGCTTAATGAAAGGCTACATAATTAAACTGAGGTCATTGGACTTATATTTCAACTATTAAGCAAATTCCTTTGGTTGATAAGCAAGAGCATCAACTAGTTTTGTCATCAATAAAGAAACTCAGCCTTCAATTCCTAACTCTACAGTGAAACTACACTTGTAGGAATTGAAAGAGCGTAAAGAAATTAACAGTAACTGAAATGAACAACTAATGAAATAAAATCACACGCAAAAAAGAAACTATCTGGGAAACGTATACCAGAGAGAGGGGGACCTGCCTCTCTTGGCATATACTACCAAGAAGAACTATAGTAGATAACTCTTGATGTGCAACAACAAGCTCTTTATTCCAGCATCAAAATGATTACAATGATCCTTCTCTTCAATATGGGACTCTATGATCTAACTCCTTCAACTCTTTAACTCCTTAACTATTGACTATCAAAGATGAATGCTATCCTCTCATATTTGTACATATAGATTCTCCTTCACAAAAGTAAAAGAAGTTACAACAAGATGATATTAGATCCTAAACAAGTGGATCTGCAACTAACAAATCCTAGATCCTAAACATGTGGATCTTTCACCACCAAATCTTGGATTTGATACAAGATAGTTTGAATAGGATAATACCATCAAATTCCATGAGATCCATGTTCCCAAATTTGTGGATATGGGTCGCCACTTGGTCAAACCACTTAGCTACAAAATTGCAGGCAAGTTAGACTAGTTTTGGAAATCTCAACCATACGCCCCTTATTTTGTACTTTTTGTAGATTTTCCTCTCTAGATATGGAAATGACCCTATTATGCATAAAACCCATATTTTACATTTTTCAGATTCCTCTTCATTTGTTCATAAATGACATGGAAATTTTGACTACCAGAACTACCAATCAGCTGCAGAATTTCCAACACCTATAGAATTTCACAAGTAAGTTAGGAAATCACAATATCTACTCTAAGTAATCATCAAAGCATGGGAAAGCAACAATTTTAGTGAAATTATGCCACATGAAGATCATATAGGGTAGAAATGGACAAATGCGAAGATATGAATGATGAAGGGAATGATTATGAAAGGGTAAAGTAAATGAAAAATGACTAAATGGCATCGTAAAATGTGTTATTTCTCAGGTCCAACAATGTCCATGAGAAGAAGAGTTAGAATAATAAGAATCAATATTGATGTTGTTCTTCTTCGTCGTTGCTTCCAAATATTCCATCTTCTTAAAACATTTGGACTCCTCATGACCATCTTTCCCACAAAAGTTGCATTGTCTGTCGGTCTTCTTATTTTTAGATTTTTCTCCTTTGTCACCATTAGGAGATGAAGTTGGTTGAGAGGGTTTTGTAACCTTGTTTTTCTTGTTGTTGGGGCGAGGATGTTTCTTCTTTGGATTTTTGGATTTATCTTTATGTTGGACCACTAAGGATTTGTTGGATGTACCTACAGTGTTGATCAATCCAAGTTGCATAGGATTTTCTTTCTCTCTAATTAGAGAATCACAAAAGCACTCAAGAGAGGGTTCTTTATAAGCACTCCCTCAAGCTTCTCTAGTGGCATAAAAGATAAATACAAAAACATAATATACACTACCAAGCTTGGAAATAATAGCATATATGCATCAATCTTCCTTCAGATCTAGTTGACACTCAATACACAAAAGTCTAACTGTTTTGAACTTAGATAAGTAATCTTCAATGCAAGGAAAATAATTTGGAATTAAATTCATTAATTGATTTTCCAACATGTGAGCTCGAATAATATTGTGTTTACCAAACACAACTTCAAGATTTTTCCATGATTTATTGGGGGCATCAATTTATTTAAGGTTAAACCTTAAATGAAGAAATATGGACATTCTGATTAGTCCACGGGTTTCATCATTCCTATTAATCCATTTGGCATACTTGTCATCATAAGTGGGTTCTTGTTCTTTTCCTAAGGTAAGCTTGTACAATCCTTTACTTTTTAATAAATCCTCCATATGGGATTTCCATTGGAAGTAGTTTGTGTTGGTAAGTAAAATATCACTAGAACAAGCCATATTAAATATGAATAAAAAGATGAAATTGATGGTCTGGATGGAAAGATCTCGAAAAAATAGGTTGTTTAAAAAAAAGACAACACTGAAAAAAGGATTTCATATGTGAAATTTATGCCCTTTTGAAAAAATACATAAATGGTAACCAAAGAGCTGTGTGGCAGGTAGAAGTTGGTCCATGTGGTGATACCCTGTAACATCATGCTCTTGCAAGCACATGTTATTGACTTATTCTTTGAGGACACTTGTGTGCAATTGATCCGGTTTTTATTATTTTGTCTATTTCTCTTATGGATTCATATGATGATGTTGATGGATTATTTGATATCTATGTATTGATAGATTCTATTGGTGAGTTTCCCCTGAGTGTGAAATACACTTGACAGATTGAAGATGTTAATGGCATCAATGGACCTCCTTGGACTCCAGATCGAGTTAGGGAGTTGATTATATTGGTTTGAGTATTTCCTTTATGCATATGTGACATATGATCGGGTATATTATGATTTTGTTTATGGATCATTGACAATGTTTCATTGATGGATGCATGTTGATGATTTCTTGCTAATATGACTCACATAAGGAGTAAAGGAGACATGCACAACAACCAGATATTAAGGGAGAGGTGTGGAAGGATCCCTGACACAACCTACTAGCACTCTCGTCATGGCTCGAATTGTGGGTTAACGATTACCTAGTTCGATAGATCCACAATGTTGTGAGGGAATACTGAGACAGTCGCTCACAAAGATTCTAAGGGGTGCACAATAAGGCAATGTCCTTATTCCTTAGAAGCTCTTAGTCTCTCACAAGGTCGTCCGAATGGAGTGCGGACTCCAGGGGTTGGAAAACTACCAAAACTAGTCAAAGGCTAGTGTCGCCCTAGTTTGACAGCACAGGTATTCCAACAGAGGAAGAACACCTTCAGTAACCACTCACACAACTAGATCAAATATCAGCACACCAATGTTTTGATGTGGTAAAATGCCTACGAGGAAACATCCATGACCCCAACCAACGCAACCACTTGGAGAAGTTTATTAATGCAAAAGAAAAATATTACAGAGATATTTTACAAGAGAGTTTCTCACAATCAATCATCGGAAAATGACCCTCAATTCTCTTTAAATAGAGATCATGGACCAATCGGGTGTGAATCCATGTATCAATGGTCATTAAGATCGAGGAGAATATGAAACTTCGGATCACTCTATGTCGAGAACATATTGTTGTTTGAAAACACAGGTATTCCAACATAGGACGAACACCTTTAGTAACCACTCACATAACAAGATCAAATATTAACACACCGATCTTTTCACGTGGTAAAACCCCTACGGGGAAACATACACAACCCCATCCAATGTGACCACTTGGAGCAGTTTGTTAATGCAAAAGAAAAAGATTACATAGAGATTTTACAAGAGAGTTTCTCACAATCGATCATCGGCAAATGACCCTCCATGCTCTTTAAATAGAGATCATGGACCAATTGGGTGTTAATCCACAGATCAATGGCCATTAAGATCGAGGAGAGTATGAACCGTCAGATCACTCTATGTCGTGAACATATCATGACCGTCGGATTTCCTAACTACAAATGCATACTAAAGAAACACACTTTTACCTAATGACACATTAGACCAAGTAGATCTTAACTAACTCCTAAGTGTCTACATATCCTAACATCCCCCCTTAAGAACAAATTGGGATAGGATTGAAGGATTTACAATGGTGACACAATAGGAGAAGGAAGGAGGCATTAGAGCCTATCCCCCCTTAAAAAAAACTTCATGAACTCCTAACATAGTTCGAAGTTTGGAAAACTTCGCTTCTGTAAGAGACTTTGTGAAAATGTCTGCAACTTGATCTTTTGTAGGACAAAAGAGCACTTCAATAACTTGATCATGAATGAGATTTCTGATAAAGTGCATGTTTATCTCAATGTTTTTGATACACTGATGTTGAACTGGGTTTTTGGCGAGCTTGATGGCACTCTGATTGTTGCACCAAAGGCTGGTCGGATGGTGCTGCTGGAATCCAAACTCTGAAAGGATCTTCCAAAGCCACAAGCCTTCTTGACTTGCATTTACCGTTGCTCGGTACTTTGCTTCTGCTGAAGAAAGTGCAATAGCCTATTGTTTCTTACAGGCCCATGTGATAGGTCCTGAACCAAGACTGAAAACATAACCTGCAGTAGATTTTTGATCATCAGGGTCGCTGACCCAATCTGAATCAGTGAAACCAAACAATAAAGGAACCCCCCCTGAACTGTAATGTATCTCGAACTGAACTGTACCACGGACATAGCAAAGTATCCTTTTAGCTTCTTTCCAATGGATTTCATGGGGTGTTTTCATATACCGGGCAACAATACCAACAACAAAGGAAAGATTAGGATGTGTATGAGTCAAGTATAAGAGGCTACCAACTAACTGGTGGTACAAGGTGGCATTAAATTTGGGAGAAGTATAGGTGGCAGTAAGATTGACTCCAGACAGGAAGGGAGAAGCAGTTGGTTTACAATCATCCATGTGAAAGCGACAAAGAAGGTCACAAGCATACTTAGACTAGGAAAGAAAAATTCCTTCATTGGTTTACAAAACTTGGAGGCCAAGGAAGTAGTGAAAAAAACCTAATTCTGTCATTTCAAATTTCTTCTTAAGGTTGGTTTTCACATGGTTTAAAAGTTTTGAGTCACTACCAGTAAGGATAAGGTCTTCGACATAAAGGACAAGGATTATGAGATGGCTTCCTACTTTCTTGGTATAGACATTAGGATCATAATGGCATCTAGAGAATCCAGTGGCAATAAGAAAGGTGTCCATTTTGGCATACCAAGCTCGGGGAGTTGGCTTGAGGCCATAAAGAGATTTCTTAAGGAGACAAACAAGGCTAGAGTCATTTTGGACATAGCCAGGAGGTTGTTCCATGTAGATTTCTTCTTGCAAATATCTGTGCAAGAAGGCAGATTTAACATCCATCTGATGGACCTCCCATTTATGTGAGGCAGCAAGGGAAAGAACAAGGCAGATGGAATTAATTTTGGCTATAGGGGAAAAGGTTTCATTATAGTCAATTCCTTCAACTTGGGAAAATCCTTTGGAAACTAATTGAGCCTTGTGTCTTTCAACACTTCCATCTGATGCATATTTAGTTTTGTAGACCCATTTACATCTGACAGGTTTTCTTCCTTTTGGAAGAGGTACAAGATTCCAAGTATCATTTTCCATTAAAGAACAATACTCTTCATTCATTGTTGTATCCCAATATAGATGACCTGAAGCTTCTGCAAATGTCTTTGGATCATGATTTTCTGAAACTTGAGCCAAAATAGAAAAGTCTTGCTAGAAATTTGAACGTGTCTGACATTGATCTGAAGGATCACCGACAAGTTCACCAACTACTTCTCATGTTGAATGAACTCATCTAGGAAGCAGTGGAGTTGGTGCTGGTTCAGGTTCAAAGGACTCATCTGGAGGAAGGTGAGAAGGCGGAAGTGGATTTTTATGCTCACTGTCATCATCTAAAGAAGAAACGAGAACAACAGATGACACAAACGTTGAAGATGGCTCGCAGGCCGAAGAAGGCACAATTGTTGAATTAGGTTCGTAGGCCAAAACAATTTCATCAAATTTAACATCTCTTCTAATAATGAATTTCATTACAATGTGTTTGAAGAAGTCTATAACCTTTGACATCTTCAGAATAACCAACAAATATACACTTCTCACTTTTAGGCTGCAATGCTTTCCTTTTCTCATCAGGAATGTGAGCTTATGCTATACTGCCAAATACACAGAAGTGACTTACATCTGGTTTAATTTTAGTCCAAGCTTCTTCCGGTGTTATATTTTTAAGAGTCTTTGTGGGAATGTGATTTACTATGTAATTCCATGTTCGACAACACAGGTATTCCAACAGAGGACGAACACCTGTAGTAACCACTCACATAACCAGATCAAAGATCAACACACTGATGTTTTCACATGGTAAAACCCCTACAGGGAAACATCCACGACCCCAACCAACGCGGCCAAACCGTAAGTTTTCATAACTACAAATGCATACTAAAGAAACACACTAAGAAACACACTTTTACCTAACGACACATTAGACCAAGTAGATATTAACTAAATCCTAAGTGTCTAAATGTCCTAATATCCCCCCTTAAGAACAACTTGGGATAGGATTGAAGGATTTACAATAGTGAAACAATAGGATAATAAAGGAGGAATTAGAGCCTATCCCCCATTAATGACATCTTCTTGAACTCCTAACATAGATCAAAGTTTGGAAAACTTTGCTTCTATAAGAGACTTTATGAAAATGTCTACAACTTTATCTTTTGTAGGAAAAAATAGCACTTCAATAACTTGACCATGAATGAGCTTTCTGATGAAGTGCGTGTGTATCTCGATGTGTTTGTTGCGTTGATGTTGAACTGGGTCTTTGGCAATCTTGATGGAACTCTAATTGTCATACCAAAGGTTGGTCGGATGCTGCTGCTGGAATTCAAAATCTGAAAGAATATGTCGAAGCCATAAGGCTTACTGACTTGCATTTACCGCTCCTCGGTACTTTGCTTCTACTAAATAAAGTGCAATAGACCAATGTTTCTTATAGGCCCAAGTGACAAGTCCTTAACCAAGGCGAAAAACATAACCTGTAGTAGACTTCTGATCATCAGGGTTGCCAACCCAATCTAATTGAGTGAAACCAACCAATCAAGGAGTCCCCCCTGAACTGTAATGTATCCCAAACTGAACTGTACCACGGACATAAAAACGTATCCTTTTAGCTACTTTCCAATGGATTTCATGGGGTGTTTGCATATACCAGGAAACAAGACCAACAACAAAGGAAAGATCAAGATGGGTATGAGTCAAGTATAATAGGATACCAACTAACTGACGGTACAGGGTGGCATCAACTTCGGGAGAAGTACATGTGGCAGTAATCTTGAGTCCAGACTGGAAGGGAGAAGGGGTTGGTTTACAATCGTCCATGTGAAAGTGACGAAGAAGGTCACAAGCATACTTAGACTGGGAAATAAAAATTCCTTCATTGGTTTGCAAAAATTGGAGGCCAAGGAAATAGTGCAAAAAGCCTAAGTCTGTGATTTCAAATTTCTTCTTAAGGCTAGTTTTTACATGGTTTAAAATTTTTTAGTCACTACCAGTAAGGATAAGGTCATCAACATAAAGGACAAGGATTATGAGATGGCTTCTTACTTTCTTGGTATAGACATTAGGATTGGAATGGCATCTAAAGAATTCGGTGTCAATAAGAAAGTTGTCCATTTTGGAATATCAAGCTCGAGGAGCTTGCTTAAGACCATAAAGAGAATTTTTGAGGCGACAAACAAGGCTAGACTCATTCTAGACATAGCCAGGAGGTTTTTCCATGTAGATTTATTCTTGTGAATCTCCATGCAAGAAGGAAGATTTAACATCCATCTAATGGAACTCCCATTTATGTGAGACAACAAGGGAAAGAACAAGGTGGATGGAATTCATTTTGGCTACAAGGGCAAAGGTTTCATTATAGTCAATTCCTTCAACTTGGGAAAATCCATTGGAAACTAACCGAGCCTTGTGTATATCAACACTTCCATCTGATGCATACTTTGTTCTGTAGACCCATTTACATCTGACAAGTTTTCTTCCTTTTGGAACAGGTACAAGATCCCAAGTATCATTTTCCATTAAAGAACGATTCTCTTCATTCATTGTTGTATTCCAATCTGAATGACCTGAAGCTCCTGCAAATGTCTCTGGATCACGAGTCTCTAAAAATTCAGCCAAAAGAGAAGAGGCTCGCTAGAACTGTGAACATGTTCGACATTGATCTGAAGGATCACTGACAAGACCATCGAATGCTTCTCATGTTGAACAGACCCATCTAGGAAGCGGTGGAACTGGTGTTGGTTCAGGTTCAAAGAACTCATCTAGAGGAAGGTGAGTAGGTGGAGGTAGTTTTCCATCCTCGCTATCATCATCTAAAGAAGAAACTAGAATAGGAACAAAAGAAGGCACAAACACGGAAGATGGCTCGCAAGCTGAAGAAGGTACAATTCTCGAATTAGGCTTGCAGGCCAAGAGATTTTCATGAAATTTAACATCTATTCTAATAATAATTTCATTACAATGTGGTTGAAGAAGTCTATAACCTTTGACATCTTCAGAATAACCAACAAATATACACTCCTCACTTTTAGGTTGCAATGTTTTCCTTTTCTCATCAGGAATGTGAGCCCATGCTATACTACCAAATACACAAAAGTGACTTACATCTGGTTTAATTTTAGTCCAAGCTTCTTCCGGTGTTATATTTTTAAGAGCCTTCATGGGAGTGTGATTTACTATGGTTAGTGCTCTGATACCATGCTAGACAACACATGTATTCTAACAGAGGACGAACACCTTCAGTAACTACTCACACAACCAGATAAAAAATCAACACACCGATGTTTTGACATGGTAAAACCCCTACGGGGAAACATCCACGACCCCAACCAACATGACCACTTGGAGCAGTTTATTAATGCAAAATAAAAAGATTACATAGATATTTTACAAGAGATTTTCTCACAATCGATCATCGACAAATGAACCTCCATGCTCTTTAAATAGAGATCATGGACCAAACGGGTGTTAAGCCACAAAGCAATGGTCTTTAAGATCAAGGAGAATATGAACCGTCGGATCACTCTATGTTGGGAACATATCATGACCGTTGAATTTCATAATTACAAATACATACTAAATAAATACACTAAGAAACACAGTTTTACTTAATGACACATTAGACCAAGTAGATCTTAACTAACTCCTAAGTGTCTAAATATCCTAACAACCCTTGGATCACAGATTGCGTCTTGAAGGGCATGTCGCGGAATTTTAAAAAAAAATGAATTAAATGTGAAAATGGAAAGGTGTCACTAAATAAATTCTATAAAACAAATGGTTGAGAGGAGGAAAGGATCACACTGGTTATGAGTAAGGTTATGCTGCAAAAATTCTGACTGGTTTTACTTGTGAGAGTTGGGATACCCAACTTGAGAGAGAGAGTGGTGGCTCTACCTTGCAAGGTGAGGTTGGAGCTAGAGGATTCTGGTTGGGTTTGTGTGTGGCCCCTTTGCAACTCAATGGGCTAAGGGGGAAGAAGAGTACCCCTAGAGTTGGATGGGAGGTACCGATGAAGTATCAATGATTAGCAAGCGGACGAGGGAAGGAAATGCTAGTCACCAAGGATCGTCATCAAGCCTATCTTCGTTGGTCATGATATTTTCATTTGAGTTTTCATTGTATTAAGTTTTTATTGTATGTATGGTTTTTAGAATTAGTCTGTTAATTGATGGCCTTGTGAAGCCGTGTGACTGCCAAATGCTTCCTATGCGACTTTATAACATTTGTATCATCTGCAATTTATTAATTCTCTGTGTTTTTACCAGTAAAACCCTCTGTGTTTGCAAGTTAATTCTCTGCCTTTATCCTTGGGGAATTCACTCGGAGTTGGTGCATTCGCCCAACTCCTTTCTTATTGGATTCTTTGAGTTTTTCTTTAACTCTAGTCTACATTTTTTTTTCTTGTACGAATCGCTCAACATTGGTAATGTTTGTTTTTTATTTCCTTCATTGCTCAACGAATTTATACCTCAAATCTCTGTGTTTTTATTTGAGTCAAGGATTGTTTCCTTCATTCATTTGCTCAAAAAAATTCACCTTAGTTCTCTACGATTTGTTTCATTACCCAACAATTATTTCTCTCATTTTTCTCTGTGTTTTTATTGTGGTGTAACTTGCCGGAGTTGGGATTTCTCCATAACCTCTGCATGTTAAAAAAAATCACCAAACGATTTTGCTCTTAATACCTCTACATTTTTTTATCAATATCACCCATCAAGTTTTGACCAAATCACCCAACGATTTTGCTCTTAATACCTCTGTTTTTTTTAGCAATACCACCCAACGATTTTGTTCTTAATACCTTTGCATTTTTTAGCAATACCACCCAATGATTTTTGAGAAAATCACCCAACTATTTTTCTCTTAATACCTCTGTGTTTTTTAGCAATATCACCCAACGATTTTTTAGCAAATCACCCAACGATTTTACTCTTAATATCTCTGCATTTTTTAGCAATATCACCCAACGATTTTTTAGCAAATCACCCATTGATTTTTTAGCAAATCACCCATCAATTTTTCTCTTAATACCTTTGCGTTTTTTAGCAATACCACCCAACGATTTTTTAGCAAAACACCCATCGATTTTTCTCTTAATAACTCTTCGTTTTTTAGCAATATCACCCAACGATTTTTCTCTTAATACCTATGCTTTTTTTTAGCAATATCACCCAATGTTTTTTTAGCAAATCACTTAGTGATTTTGCTCTTAATAACTCTGTGTTTTTTTAGCAATATCACCCAACGATTTTTGAGCAATCACCCAACGATTTTTCTCTTAATACCTCGACATATTTACCGAAGTTACCTCTACGTGTATGAGAGTAATCCTCGACGTTTTACAAAAGCTTAATCCTCTGCGTTTTACCCTGAGTTCCTCTGTATTTTTTCCTTAAGGACGGCCTGTGTGTTTGGGGAGGGGGAAAACCTTGCGTCTTATTTTTTTCTCTACGTTTTTACTGGTGCATTCACTCCATTCGATGCCTCAGATTCATTTATTTCCACGGATTTATTCCTTATTGGGTGGAGACACTTGTACCTGTGACCTTGCTTTTGCCAATGAATATTAAAAATATAAATGCGTACACTACTTACGAAAACAAAGTATTAAAGATAAGGTACCATTTGTTTGTTTGCAGGTTCATCTGTGAGAATTGTATTTTGATATTATCATTATAATTAAATCATAATTAATTATTCATCATTACATTGTGAAGTTTTAATTGAGATGAAAATCCATATTTATTTAGTGAAAATCATCATAGTATTGTATTTACATGAATGAATCAAATTACATGGTGCCATATATCCATTATGGAATCCACGAATATATTAATAAAGATAGGTATCATTTTCTCGTCATACTTCACAACATTGAGAACCATATTTTGGTTTTGGTCTTTATCATCACATTTAAATAGTAAATATTTATCCATCTTTTGTATTATTATACTTTAAACCTGAAAAGTCGCACCTTTTTGGCCAAAGTCACCATAGCATTATATTTACATGAATTACACAATACATACATTCTTTATTTGAACTTTGGAATGCAATCGTTTGTTCCAATACAAAATGAATACTTTAAGTTCATGCTGGAATGCAATCTATGGATCCCATAGAAAATGACTACCCAAAAGTTGAAATTATGTAATATTAATCTTTTTAAATATTATCATTGTAAGTATTTTGGTTGATCTAAAATTTGGATGGTCCATCTTGGGCCTCGACTGGTGTTGTATTTGGAAACATCTTGTTTATAGTTCTTTTCTTTTAAATATGGAGAGTAACTATAGCCTAACTTCTTTATGATTATTTTCTTATTTAATTAAAGTTGTATTTACATTATAACATTGGTTTTCAGTTAGACATCTAAATAGTCATAAACATTGAAGACCTATTAACATATTTCTTATTTAATTGCCTTGTTTTTACATTATTTATTTCCTTATTTGTTGGCGCAATAATGTAGTTAGTTTCCATTCTTGGAGCCATCTTATTTATGTTTGTCATTATGACCAATATGAATGAGATACATCTAATT
Source organism: Picea sitchensis (assembly GCA_010110895.2). Taxonomy (NCBI): domain Eukaryota; kingdom Viridiplantae; phylum Streptophyta; class Pinopsida; order Pinales; family Pinaceae; genus Picea; species Picea sitchensis. The sequence goes on from SNQJ01S0004204.1 coordinate 118,818, forward strand.
AGTACTACCCATTACTCATGGAAGTTCTACTTGAATACTTGTAGAGAACTAAGAGATTGTTCATGATCGTTTTAATTCTTATATTCTATTTCACACTAAAATATGTTGATGTATGATTTCCTAAGTAAATAGATTAATTGCGCACATTGAATGATGTTGGTTTATGTTTAATTCAGAATTTGGATCATGCGTGCACCTTGAAATAATGTTGATTGTTGTTGAATTCAATGGTTTATTAATCGTGTGCCTTGAAGTAAAATAGATGTTTGCCTCTGGGCCATGAAAAAAATAAATTTGATTACACTTGCACCTTAACTTATGTTGTTATATGATTGATTTAGTAATTAAATTCTCTTGCGCCATGAGCAATAAGGATGTTTATTGATTGAGGTAGTTGGATTTCGACTTGATTGTGTTAGTAGGATGTAGACACCTCCTTGTTCCTCAGAAAAGTCACCAGCCCCGAGACCTTAAATGGTCAAAATAAATCAGATGAATCCTGGACTTGAGTGTTGCTTATGTGTCCTGGAGGTCCTAACCTTGCAAGGTAGGTTGGGTGGTTAGTCATTTTAATATTCAGTATATGGTTGATCATTGTTTGTGAATTGCTTCAAGTTGATTGCAATGTGTTAAGTTGTATCGTTATTGATGTTTATGTGTCGCTATCCTTTATGTTGATGTGTTGGTTGTGTTGTTATTGATTTCAATGATGAGTAGCTAGTAATTCTTTTACTTATGATGTCGTAGATTATGTGTTGCTATGAATTTTATTGTTGATGTTAATTTCCTAATGCAAAAGAAAAAATTACCTTTTTTGCTTCATTTTCCTAGTCATAACGGAGGGGCTGTTACATATGGTATCGGAGTGGGTTCAACCCCGCAACTTGGGATCATTACGCCTTCCACTGTATCAAACACTTGATTAATAATTTATCACTAATTAAATTTAATTGTGTCCCTACAGGTAATCATGGTTAGACGACACCGTGGAGGCAGACGGCGTGGTGCTAGGGGAGGAGGTGTGACGCCTCTAGTAACATCCACGCTAGAGGGGTCTAAACCCCAAGGAGAAGAGAAAGCCATTGGACATGAGAATATTGTTATGGGGGATGCGGTTGGGTTGATGAGGTCCTTTCAGAGTATGTCAAAGGCTTTGATTAACCAACCAGATAGAGATGAGGCCAGGGTGCTTGTACCCCCTGAGGGTCCACAACGTGCCCTAGCCGGTACTGGTAACATTCACAAATAAATCAAGAAGGTTAAGTTTCCTGAGTTCATGGGTTCCATAAACGATGCAATCATCAAGGCATGGTTGGAGAACATGGTGATGTGCTTCACACTTCACGACTACAACTCCAACATGAAAGTTCGCATGGCAGTATTTCAGCTGAAGGGGAGCGCTCTTATATGGTGGAAGATACTCCTTCCACAACTGAACATGGTCGTCGAAGACAAGTCATGGGAATTGTTCGAGGAGCGGTTCCGGGAGAGGTATTTGTCAGAGGAATTCATTGAGCGCCAGATCAGTGATTTCAACGCCTTATGACATAGAGGTCGTACGGTGCCCAAGTATGAGGCCCGATTCATGGAGTTGCTTAGGTATGATTCATATATGAGCACGAAGAAGCTAAAGGTCAACAAGTTTGTGTTTGGACTTAACATCAACATTTGTGAGAAGGTGAGGATCCTAATGCCTCAGACATTGCACAATGCAGTCTAGAAGGCCCTCATAGTTGAGGAAGAGTTGATTTGCAGGGGTCAGGGCAAGACTTCTGCGAGACCGACGGGACATGCGACATACGGTGCGCAACATCATCAGACTCTAGCTAGACATATTTTAGGGTATCAAGGAAATTCGATAGGATCCACATTCGTGACACCATGACGTCCGACGCCTCAACAACGGACTCCATACATAGGACCACAACACCAACAACAATGTCGTCCCCAACAACACCTGTTTAGGCATGTTTAACAGAACATACTAGGGTTTCAGGCTGGTGGGCCAATACTTCGGAGACCAGGAGTACTAGACCGAAGTCCAGATGATGGACATGTGGAGAGCTACATTACCAGCATGACTGTCTGGTTGAGAGGTCTAGAGAAGTCGGGTCAGTTGGACACACTACAGTTGGAGATTTGGGCAAGGCCCACCAGATTCATGCAACAATGAATAACCGTCAGGTCGAGCACCAGTCTACTGTGCTCGAGACGTCAGGTACCATCGTTGACCAAACCTTTAGTATTTTGATGGATCTTGGTGCTACATAGAGCTTTATTTTTTGTGCAGCGCTAAAAATAATTAAGGTAAAGGAAGTCAAACAAGATGAGTTTAGATATGTGGAAATGGCTTCAGATGCCAAGCAAAAGGTTGGAGGAAAGGTTAAGGACTGTAGCCTTAACTTGGGAGATTTTTTAACGAAGTCCAACCTGTACGTCACTATATTAGGATCTTATGACGTTGTGATCAATATGGATTGGTTGGAATCACATGATGCGATATAAGATGAAACAGTTGAGTTTGATCGATGATGAGGGACATAGACGAGTGATTGTAGGAAGAAACCAGGGAGTTTCCTTAAGGTTCATTTCTTCCCTATAGCTACAGAAGAGCACACACAAGGGATGAAAGTTATATGCAATCCTAGCACTGACAACAAGGGCGTGGAAGAAGGATTAGAAAACCTTCCGGTAGTATGAGAGTTTGTGGACGTGTTCCTAGAAGAGTTACCAGGTTTTCCTCCTGAAAGAGAATTGGAGTTTACAATTGACCTGAAACCTAGAACTGAACTAATAGCAAGAGTGCCTTATCGGATGTCAACACCCAAGTTATAGGAGTTGAAAATGCAACTAAAGGAGTTGTTGGACCTGGGACTTATACGTACTAATGTGTCACCTTGGGGTGTGCATGTTATTTTCATATGGAAGAAGGATGGGTCGTGGAGACTCTGTATTGACTACTGTTAATTGAACAAGGAAACGATCAAGAACCGGTAACCGTTGCCAAGAATAGATTATGTGTTTGACCAAATGAAGGGTGCGATAGCATTTTCAAAGATCGAATTGAGATTAGTATATCACCAATTACGGATCAAAGAGGAAGACATTCCTAAGACTGCATTCAAGATGAGGTTCGAGCATTACGAGTTTACCATTTTACCATTTGGATTGACAAACGCCCCAGGGGTATTCATGAGATTGATGAATGGGGTGTTCCACGAATACTTGGACAAGTTTGTTTAAGTATTCATTGACGACATATTGATATATTCTTGGATGACGGAAGAACATGATGAACATTTGCACTTGGTAATACAATGTTTACGAGAGAACAAATTATATTGGAAACTGTCGAAATGCTCTTTTTATCAATCGAGGATTCATTATTTAGGGCATGTTATCTTCGACGAAGGAATCGTTGTGGATCTAATGAAGGTAGAATCTATTATGGAATGGAATGCGTCGATGAATGTACCAGAAGTACATAGGCTATAGCTTCATGGGTTTAGAAATAAATTATCAACGGTTCGTCGAAGGTTTTTTGAAGATATAAAATCTGATCACGAAATTGTAGAAGAAAAACAAGAAGTTTGTATGGACTGAGAAATGCACGGAAGCATTTAAAAAACTCAAGGAGTTGTTGATGATGACGCCGATACTAAAATTCCCCGACATGGATGAGTACTTCTTGGTATGCACATACACATCCAAGGAAGGCTTAGGCGGAGTCTTGATGCAAGACGATCGAGTGGTCGCTTACATATAAAGAAAATTAAGAAAGCATAAAGAGAACTACGCGACGCATGATTTGGATTTATTGGCCAGTGTGTATGCCCTGAGAGTGTGGAGACACTACCCGATTAGATGGAAATTTGAACTAAAAACATACCACTATGGTTTGCAACACATTTTTACACAAAGTGACTTGAACGCGCGACATAGGCATTGGTCAGAATTGCTTAGCGAATACGATTTTGAGATTACTTACATAAAAGGAATGGTGAACAGAGTGGCAGATGCATTGAGTCGGAGACCACACATATTTTCAGTGATACCTCTTCAGATGAATCTTCGAGAAAATATTCTAACTATACAGTGTGAAGATGACTGGAATAAAGAGGTTAAGGAAAATATCGGACAAGACACCATGTTGGTACCAAAATTTGAAGGATATACTTTGGACAACGACGGATTGATGAGGTATAATGACTGGATTTACGTACCACCTAACGACGAATTGGGAAATTTGATCTTAAACGAAGCTCATAGAGCAGTGTACGTGGCTCATCTAAGAGTCATGAAGATGAGGGCAGACCTTAAGCCCTTATTCTTTTGGAAAGGAATGAAGGTGGACATAGTTAACTATGTGGAAAGATTTATAGAATGTCAACAAGTGAAGGTTGAACATAGACATCCAGAAGGATTACTACAGCCACACGCTATTCTGGAATTGAAATGGGAAGTCATTTCGATGGAATTTATTGTTGCGTTTCCACTAACAACAAGGAGGCACGACTCGATTTTCGTGGTAGTTGACACTCTGACGAAGAGTGCACATTTTATCCCTGTGCATAGGATGTATCAAGCACCAAACATGGCTAGAGTTTTTATCAACGATATTGTGAGATTGCATGATGTGCCTAAAAGGATCATTTTCGATAGAATATCAATGTTTACAAGACGTTTTTAGACTAGTTTCCAAGAGGCCTTGGGAACCCAACTTAACTTTAGTATAATGTATCACCCGGAGATAGATGGGAAGATAGAAAGAACGAACCAAATCTTGGAAGATATGTTGTGTATGTACGTGATGGACCAACAAAAGCATTGCGAAGAGTTATTTCCACTGGTACAGTTTGTGTACAACAACAACTATCAAAGCACCATTAAGATGACACCATTTGAGTTTCTTTACAGGCAACCATTTCAGATACCTTTGAGTTGGGATATACTTGAGGATAGGGTCATGGTAGGACAATAAGTGATCCAAGAAATGGAAGAACAAATGAAAATGATAAGACAAAGGATTAAAGAAGCAGAAGATCAATAAAAGATTTATGTCGATGTGCTTCGCGTTGACTGCAATTATGAAGTTGGCGACCGAGTTTTCTTGCGGGTGAAACCACACAAGAGCTCGATTAAGTTTGGGAAGGGTGATAAACTCTCTCCTAGGTTTGTAGGACCTTTAGAAGTTGTGGAAAAGAAAGGGCTTGTGGCCTATCGACTAGCCTTGCTTGATTCTTTGAGGTGTATGTATGGTGTTTTTCATGTATCTGTTTTGAGAAATTATGTTAGTGATCCTACACATGTGTTTGACATGAGTTCCTTGCAGGTCTTGAACGAGGGTGCACTCACGGCAGAGCCAATCCGCATTATGGACCATCACATTTTACAACTAAGATGTCAAAAATTCGATCAGGTCAAGGTCCAGTGGGACAATTATAGTCCACACTCGACTACCTGGGAGGACGCATATGATATGCGCCATCAGTTTCCATATTTATTTCATAGTTAGACTTTTAGATCTTGTCATATGCTCTATTTATTGGATTTATATACTATGAAACTTAGGGATGAAGTTCAAAACACGAGGGGGTGTATGTAACATCCCGCTCTTGCGAGAACATGTTATTGACTTATTCTTCGAGGACATTTGCATGCAAGTGATCCGGTTTTAATATATTTTCTCTATTTCACTTTGTTAGCACTCTGTAATTTGCCTAATGCTGCGGAGACAATCACAGAGGTAACCTCGAACCACTTGGAGTCTTGGATATAGCCCTCCAAGACTCAGAGAGGGATCTCTCTTTTAGATTTAACTTGGTTTGTAAGGGATGGATTTTAGGCTAGCTATGAAAGTATGGGGTTTTTTATTTTTAAATGGTTAGTTTGGGACAGCAAGGAGGGCCATTGTGCAAATGGGGTCTGCGCTAAAATATGTGATTCATTCTCAGATCTGGACAAAGTTCTTACACAGGGAAAGGTAGCGGAAATGTTGGATCGAATTAAGTTTTGATGGTGTTGATTTGAGGAAGAAATAGGGGAGGAAAAAGCCAAGCAAAGGAGCAGCTAAGAATTCCTTAACTGAGCTCTTTAGATGAATAACATAAATATTATCAAAAGGACATATGCAGAGTATTTGCCAATAAATTATGCTCTGTTTACTATCTTCTGACAATAAGAATTGACAAGTGGAAAGAGGACAGGAAAATACTTTAATAGAGAAAAAACTCCACCAATACATCCGCAAAAGAATCCTGTAAAAAAAAAGCATGTCCATCACTGATTGATCATTTAATAATTACAGAAAAAAAAAAAATTATGGCCAAACACAGCCCACAGTCCAGCAAGGAACCTCCCAGGTCGAACCCTGCTTACCTCCTTTACATGTGCATAAAAAGGAAAAGATCCTATCAGTCCTAAAAAAACTCGAACTCTACCCCTGCTTTCCAAAAATAGAAATCAGTTACAATGATTGACACCTGTTACAGATGGTTTTCTAAACATAAAGGTTGATTATGACACATGCAAAAATTCTCATGATTTCTAGAGGGTTGTTTCAGCAAATTCCTTTCTCATTTGAATGGTAGACAACACATTAACAGGTGGAGAAATAGCATTCCCTTGACTGGTCTTCAAAATATCTCCAATAACTGTCAAGAAGATGACAAGGCATTTGGAAACCCTGTTGTGACGAATGGACAATTTTTACCAAGAATTACAAGAGCCACTTAACTATTTTTCTTTAATACCTGCCTCAAATCCTGGATCTGCTTCATAAGTTCTGGCTGATCTGGTGTTTTGTCTGCCAATTGTATTTAAAAATGCCTCAAGACAAGGATATTCTGCCACCTCTGTCTAATTGCTGCCTCGGATTCTGAAAATATTGCCAGCTCTCTTCTGCTTAGATTTGGAGACAAGAAGCCACCTGTGTGTCTGCAATTAATTTGCCTAACTGTTTCGCATGGATCTGTTGATATCTATGTCACTCGAATATATGGATCTAATAGTGAAAATCTAATATATGTTTTGAAATGTGGAAACATGGCTGGAAAATTCCATCCTTGTCTGTCACTACTTCACCACTGGTATTTTGAAAAATTGACTGCATCAGCATTTCGGACACACTCGAAAGAAACTTGGGTAGACAGACTTTTGGTTGCTACATCAGAAGATGCAGCCAGACCCTGAAGCATTTTCATGACCCCCACAGTATCATCTAGATAATACTTTGCTTTACTTGGTTTCTGGTAAACCGTACATGCAAATACTTCGACTATAGAGGCCATAGATGGTTGTGCCATGGCACTTGCAATACTGGCAAACATATCTTCATCAGATCTGTCATCTCCTATGCACAAAACAAAATCTGGCGGCTTTCCTCTTTCAACCATTGTCGACAGAAGTTGTTGTGCTACCAAACCCTTACTAACACCCTGTACATTTCAAGTCAAATGCGTGTAAATACCAAAACCTACTTCACAAAAAACCAACTACAGAATTCATCATGCTCACATATCAGTAAAAGGAAATATAAAACCTCCTTTGCACAAATTCATGTTAACTGGGAAAATAAGTACTATGGTCTTAAAAATTCCCATACCTGGGGTTTAACTTCAACAATATGCTGGCCACTTTTGACTTCCACAGGCTCATTTGCAAGCACACTCTCCAGATGATCTAAAAGCTCCTTGGATTGGCATGATCCAAAATCAGGATCAGCATCCTGATGATGCCAAACTAGAGCGCTTTCTTTAGCTTCTATGGCAGATCCATCAGTAGTCTCAGTATATAATTTCATAATGGGCTCTGTTATTTTCTTCCATTCAAAGTCTGCAGTGGGTAGCGTTGTTTCCCATTCTGTATCTTGGCTCCACCTGATGAAATAGCCATGCTTTGCTGTAATCCCTAACTTAGGGCAAAGTGAGAACCATTCACTGAGAGATTTCCGACCTCTTCCACTCACAATAAAAACAACATTTTTAGGGTCATTGCATAAGCTGTTTACAACAGATATTACTTTTGGATTGGGTGTTTTGTTGTCAGAGGTTTCGGTCATCACCTTCTTAGCTTCCTCAGCATTGTGAATTTCCTTGACACTGCCGCACATCCATAGTTTCAATAGATGTTATGTCTCCTTGTATCTTTGTTTTCTCTCGCTCTGAGTAAATCAACACGTCTTCATAACCATCTGAAGAAATAATATTGATGGCTACAGCCTCATTCCTCTAATTGTTTTTAGAAGTAATGAAATTAACACCAGCCTAACAAACAATACTCCAGGTTGAGCCAGTATCACCGTTAAATAGGTGGCATGCAAAACTGTTGATTTACCTCCCATATTTGGTCCCTGCAATCGCACTTATGTAATAGTTTTTCTCCCATTGTTTCATGATCCATTCCTTGTGAAGAAAACACTGAGAAAGCTCATAAACTTGTGCAGTGAATCCAGTTCCCGCATCCATAATGAGAGCCC
>SNQJ01S0004205.1:17224-44654 GCA_010110895.2 Picea sitchensis
GGTGTATGGAAAATAGGAAAGAATGTCAATCAATTTGGAAATAAATGCTTTAACATATGCACCAAATATTGGGGATTTAGAAGAACTCACACCACTTCATGAAAGGTACAATCATCTCATCAAATTGGAGGAACAATGAAACAAAGCATTGCATAAAATGAATCAAAGGCAACAAAGTGTCAGAAAATATTTTGATCAAAGGACAATAATGAAAATTTTCCAGAAAGAGGAATCAATACTACTCTGGAATAAATCCAAAGAGAAACCATCTATGAATACAAAGTTTGAGGCATTATAAATTGGGCCTTATATCATCCAAAAAATCTTAGGTTACAATTCTGATTTGATCAAAGACATGAAAGGAACAATGCAGGCATTTCCAATCAATGGCCAACATCTTAAAAATGTATTTGATTAATCAATCTTTTCCCTCACCTGTACATATTTTTTTATTTTATTTTACATCCTATTTAATATTTTCAGTTTTTTTTATTAACTCCATGCCCAATAGGTGATATTTTGTATTCTTGGTAACTTACAGGGGGTTACCATCCCACAGTTGGAGCCAGTTGTTGACCCCTATATGTTTCTTTTCTCTCACTTTTCCACACTTAGAAAATTTCTTATTTTTAATTTCTTATTTTTTCATGGTCCCATATGTTTTTCCACAAGATTTCTATGTTATTTAAAACAGACCTTTCATTTCCATGATATACAAATTGTATCATACTTAGTTGTTTTTCCATATATTGGTGGCTTCATGGGTCGAAGGACTTCCAACACTTTTTTTTTACTGTCCTCTCTTTTATAGTAGACTGGTGGAATCACAGACTCGTTTTCTTTTCTAACCCGTCCTTGTGAGTCTGATTAACAAATACCAAGACTTAACCATTTTCTCATATCATGTTCGTATATCAAGCCTTTATTATTACTATTTTTGACACTTATCCATTTTATGACTCATGGAAAGTTCTCAGGTTGGCGGACTCGTAGGCTTGTATAAACATTTCTTCCATACCTGACTCCCCACCATGACATGTCCCTACTCTTTCACACTTCTTTAGATATATTTGATTTTAATTCTAAATACTCAAGTGCTAGTTGAATTTCAAAAAAAAAATTATTAATAGCATATTTCTGGAGGCAATCACATTAAATTCATATTAACTATTTCATAGAAAAGAGAACTTAATTAGTATTATCAAGAAAGATCTTATCAATATTCTAAACATTGTTACAAACAAGTTCGCCAACTTGGTTAAGATGGTTGAGATAAAGCAACAGTTCTGTGGAGATACCTTGAATTTGTTCACCCGAAAATATCACAACAATCATTGGTCGAGATCCTATTGGTATTATGAAATTTTACCAAATAGAGACAACTACAAAATCTAGAAGTTGGGAATAGCTCTTGTTGGGTGTGTTCTCAAATTTTTTTACTGCAAAGAGATAGTCACTCAGTGTGTAGATAAGTTTGTTCAGAATCGGAGGAAATTTTCATTACATAATTATTCTTCTATCTCTTTGGTACCAGTGGTTTTCAATAAATTGTTAAAATTACCAAACTGGACTCTCATGTATAAAGGAGATGAAGATATAACTTTTCTCAAGGGAGGGAATAATGGAATAGAACTTCTACAAGAAAAATTGCAAGATCCTGCAGCAACACCACATGATTTATATAGAATTAAAGTTAGTTCCTTGAGAGAAACATACCGATACATTTCATGGAATTTTACTACAATAACTGGTCAGGAGTCTATGACGACTATTCCTCGGTTGGCCATATATATTTTACATTTCAGAGTCCATGGAAATGTTATCTTTGGTTGGGAAAAAATATATCTAATGAATTCTCTACACAACTAGTGAATTTCAAGAGTGAGAAGAAGTTCTACATGGCTTCTTATTTGATATTTTACATTACATATTGTCACATTTTAAAAGGATTGAGCATTGGAAAAATGGAAAATTGCAAGGTCGTCCTAGTAACCATGTGGTATCAATCCCTATGGAGACAAAAGGTTATTCATTATGTTTATGAAGTTTATAATGATTTCATGTTTGCATTCAAGAAATTGGTTTTCAGAGAGAATACCTCTAGATTGTCATTGAAAGCATATGATTTTCTATATACAAAGGGGATTTTGGGAAAATGGATGATTATAATATTATCAGAATTTTTTCATTCTCATGAAAAAACCCTTTTTCTCCCCTATTATGTACTAGATAGATTATTTTTCATAGAAGTAGCAAGACAATACAAGTTATTGTTCTTTGTTTTCTATGAAAAGGGGAAGAAAATTTTCATCCCCTTTCCATGGAGAGTTGGTGAAATTCTATGGACGGGAAATGCTAAAATTGATGAATTTGCTTCCTATCTCGACCAATATAGTTTAATATTTTCCAAAGAGATTAATGGTTTCAATCCTAATCACCTCTTTCAAAATCATATGGTATAAAATGGAATTATTCTTGCATAGGCTAATACCCTCATATTTGGAGAAGAAGAAGGCGATAGCCATGACCCTCTTATTCAGGATATGGAAAAAAAATATGGTGATATAGAAACTATTATAAGTACCAAAAAGCATTACAAGCAAAAGGGAAAACCCGCACGTGAAATAAGTGCCCAATCTCTTGTTGTTTATCATAAAAGTGTCCCATCCAAAGTAAATTATCAGTCTGTAGTGTCTCAACAAAGGAAATCCTCAACTAATAAATCAAATGATGGTGGTGAGAAAAACCCTCCCCGAGGAAAATTGGAAAACCCTCAGAAGTTGAAAGTGAAAAGAAAAATAAACAGTTCTCAACAAGAAGATAAAGAACACACACCTGGAAATGAAATTCCTCTTGAATATACTAATTTAGATGTTGATATCGATAATATCTGATTTCATAGTGAAGAAGGTCGAGTACAAGAGAACACTAGACTTGTTGATGAACTTGTCATCTAGGATGAAGTCTTCTCAGATGAAGAAACTTTCTCTGTACATAATGGCTTATTTGATAAATCTTCCAAAAACTTAATTTTCAAAAGAAATTCAAAGAATTAAAAGGGAAAATATTGTTCCACAATTGATCTCAGAGATATACCCACATCTAAATTATCTTCAATTCACAGAGTTACATGAGATGCATTAGATGTGTCCATAATTGATATGGAAGAAGAAATTTCCAGGCTTAAAGAAGAGTGAAAGAATTGGAAGTGACTTTGATGCATCCACCTATATTAGCCACCCATGTTTCCATGGTCCAACCTAGTGGAATATTTCAGGGAACCCCAGAGTTAAGATTAAGATTGAGAGGAGCCTCAAATTTACTAATTGTTACCCGACATTTTGTTGAAGAAAACATAAAGAAAAAGAATGTCACTCATTTTAAATACATGGTATTTAAAAAAACGTTTCTCTTCTCTCGTGGTTAGGATACAAAATACGAGGGAATATTTGAACGCAAACATAGAAAACGATGAAGGATTTATCAAAGATGGAGCTTCCATGTTTTCTGCAAAGGTTTTGGAAATGATAGAATAAAGAAGAAAGCAATAAGATTTTCCTTATCAAAGTCATATAAAGTAATTAAAAGCATGTTGGATTCAAAGAATTAATATATTAAGGGGACTGTTGGTTTACTATTTCCCTTCTCGGGTTGTCTGATTTATTGACCCAGGGTTCATGTCATTCGGGGTTCCAAAAAAGCCTCTAAAACTATCGGCCCTCCTGGTAAACCAGAAGGCAACACAGCACCCGAAAGGTACTGCGCGGTCTCACCCGAGATAGCTTTAAATGGGTGACTGTAAGACTCAGGTGTTTACAGCCTAGGATAGAGTAGGGGATAGGGGTTTCTTGATAAAATCCAGGTACCGTGAGTTGTAAGTTAAACTACTTATTCCTTGCAGTCACATAAATATACCCCACAGTTTAATTCCATCAAAGTATAAACAGATTCATAACAATGTATTAACTCATTCATCAAGCTTAACCATTAATTGTTGAAAGAAAGAAGAGAAATGCATGCATTCAACATATTACACGAGTATTACCATGGTTCAGCCCCTCCTGGGCTACGTCCACAAAGATTTAGCTCTTGGCTCTTTTATTATGGCAGTTCTGCATTCCTGGCGCCACTCGCTTACAATTCTCCACAAAACTGGATAAGATCTATGTGAGGCGAACAAGATCGCACCAGGATTTACAGCCTACGGTCTAATCCTCAGATCTACCTTCCCTCGTATCTTATTTTCTCAACAACTTACAAAATCATTTCATACAACTAAAAACATTACATATCACCTACGCTCCTGCGTGGTTACAGTCTCCAAAACTTAACTCCAAAGCCTAACCCTCAACAACAACAATAATACTAACAACCATCACAATAACAATAGCCAACCCTATATGATACTTTCGTATCTATATTTATACATTTTGGGCTCCTCACCCTTTTACAGAATATTATCAAAACCCTAACCCTTCTTACGTTAGGTCTTTTTCCCATTCGCGTGTTGTTCTTCCTCCAGCTGTCGTTTTCCTTTGTGCACAATTTATTGCATGAGCACGTGTTGTTCTTTTGCTAGTTGTTACTTCAAGTTTCTTTATGATTTCTTTCCCATGATCATTCTTCTTTCCCCTTTGGCCTAGTGCCAACAGGCCCCCAACACTGACATGTGACTCATCCTGAGTCACCTAATTTCTCTGTGCTTCCTGAATCTCCTTGCTGGTCGTCTGGAACTGTTCCTACAACTCTGTTTCTTTTCTCAGTGCCTACGCAATTTTCTCCTTGATGGTGTCGACTCTCTGAGCTGCCACTTCCTCTCTCATCAGTCCTGTGCATTCTAGTTGAGTCTGTGTTATCTGTTTTTTGGCTTCTTCTACCTGTGCAAGTACTTCTGCTACCCGTTCCTGCAACGGTTCTATTTGAGCTTGACGCTCCAGTTTCTGTGTTTGTGCAGTGATAAGTTGTGCATGTATCTTCTTCAAATCCTGTGTTCCCTTGACCCGTTCTAGAATTGGTATGGTCTTCTGTCGCTGCTTGAGTTCTTGGATCGTTGCAATGATCCTCTCCTCCTCCTTGTCCCAGTTTTGGACCTCTTGATCCTCTTCCAGCCTTATCCAAAGTTGCGTTGCTTTATCCAGCAAGTCGGTTGTTGTGCTGACCTGTTTTTCTAGCTCCTGCAGTTTCATTGCTGCTTCTTGCTTCCTTTTCTCCTTCATTTCTGGTGGAGTTGTCGGTCTAATCTGTCCGCGGAGAGTCTCAATCTCCTTCTAATACTGATAAATTTCCTGTGCAATCTAGTCGATCTTTTCGGCGGCTGGGAGTTCATTTCCTTGCACAATAGTTGGAAGTTTCCCAAAAATTTCTTCCACTCTACATTCCAGCTCGTTTCTGCGTTCTTTCTCCTCCTGAGTTTCAGATTTGGCCTATGCACAAACTGTTTCCAGCGCTTCTCGCTTCTTTGTTGCTTGTTGTAGCTCAACTAAGTTTTTATGTGCTCGTGATTGCATCTCGTGGTCGACGCTAACCTATAGTTTGTATATTTATCTTGATGGAATTCGTGTCAAGACCAATTGGATATGATCCAAATTCTTCAGTGGTGTATGTCCCACAATTTCATCCATTCTCAGCATGCTAGGCTTTAGATATACCATGAAATGTGCGTGTGGCATAAAAAGAACTGGGTCACGTTCTTCTACCTCCACCCTTTTTGTGGTATGTGTGGTCAATGGTTCTATGCCTCTACTGCTACTCATGATCTGGGCTTCCCCGAATTTCTTAAGCAGCTGCCCCATTTCTGTCAGTTCCTTCTGCAGTTTATCCCTGTGGTGCGCGGCATGATCGAAATCCTCTGCGAGGCAGTCTTGGACCATTCTAGAAATCATCTCTCCATCCTCCTCCATGATTGTATAGTCTGGTGGTCATCATTGTGCCTTTATTTTCTTGCACGCACCTACTTCCTATACCGCTAGTCTCTTAGTTCCCCCTGGTTCCTGTGTGATGGGGTTCGATGCAGTTTCCTGTGCTCCCTTAGCCGGTTTCGGCTATCCATTGGTAGGCTGAGTGTTTTATGTCCTCCCCTTCTGTGTCCCTAGCTACTATGAGCCGTCGTCTGCCTGAGTCGACTTGGTTTGGCCCATACTTCGTTTCTTGGGTACTGGGATTTGTGGAGGTTATGTTTCCGCCTGCGCAGCCCCTCCTGTTGTTTGTCCCAGTACTTCTTTGGGTATGGTTGGAATCCTCTATTCATCATCCCATTCGTTGATGATCACGTAGATATCTCCCTCGGTGACGCAGTAGTGCATCTGTAGCCACTGTTTATCCGGATCCTGCCTTGGTTGTATCCACATGGCTTGTCGCCTAGCCTAGAAATTGGCAATGCCCCCGTATCATGCAACAACCTGTGGTGTTATTCTCCATGCTCGACTGATGGCTTACTATATCTCTCGTAGGTAAGCTTTGAATACGATTCCATTCTCCCTCTTATGCTTGGCTAGTGGCGCATATCTCAGGACGTGATATCTTGCTCCTCTTGGCTGTGGTGTGGTACAAAAGACGATGTGTTCTGGTTCTCGCCATACCATGAAATCTATGAGAGTGATCAGCCATGAGTAATGAAATTTTGTACCTTTGTCATGCGCTTATTTGTAGTCTACTTGGAACAAGTTTGATAGGTATGGCACCCAACTCATGGAGGTGCCTTCTACGCACTGAGCTGTAACAACAATGACTCTTGCCGGTACTTCATCTTTGCGGCATTTTCTTAGCAGTTTGCAGGCTAAGATCTTTGTGCCCAATAGCATCGTGGCATTTTTTATCCATTGGATTATAATGTCTCTTATTCCCTTTTCGGTGCCATATTTCTTCTTCATCTCTTATGCCAATGTTTTTTTCTTGGACTTATCGTCCAAAATTAGTGCAGGATCCATACCCTGGATGGGTAGGCTTGTTATCTACGTGATAAGTTTGACCATTATGGGGATGGGTTTGTCCAACCATACATCCCCTCCATGTGTAACTGCTAACAGTTGCTTGATGCATGCCGACGCATATTGGCCTCTGCCAAAGTGTGGTATCTTCAGCAATCCTAGAATTCATGTTCTGTCCAGTCCAGTTGCCCACTGGTGTGGCTGAGTGATGGTTTCTCCGAGTTGGTTCACAACTACTTTCTACATAAAGACCTGTGGTGCAAGCTATGGATATTTGGTTTCGTCTTCTACGTCATGGTCGGAATACTTGAGTTTTCCGACATGACCCAATAGTTGTGGGTTCGCCTGTACTCCCTCTGGTATGCGAGGTAGCACAATTTCTGCATCTGGTTTCTTTCAAGGTGAGCTTGGTATCTGAACTCGGTTCTCCTGTTATGTTGGTTGGCTAAAAGTTCCAGCAAGTCCTGGTTGTTCCCCTGTCATCCAATCTGGCCACGCCCAGGTAGTTCCAACGGTCCCCTCGACTGGGTGACCTAAGTTGGGTGCTTGCGTCTCGTCTGGTTTCTCCTCTGCTCCCAGATGTTCTGTCATTCCATTCACTTCCATGATTGCCTCAGTATGTTTCGATGGTATTTCCTGGTGGGTTTCTTCTTCTTTGTTCTGAGGCTCGTGCACCGCTGCTGGTGTATCCTATTCCATGGCCTCTGCTTGTGGTTGCGAAATCTCCTCTAGTATTGGTATGGACTCTACTGGGATTTCCTCTTGCAACGAGATTTCTTCAATATCGACGATCTCTGGTGGTTATTGTTCGTTTTCTTCCAGTGGTCCTCATGACCTAGTCTAAACCCTGGTTGATCTGGCTATCTCTCCTGGTTTTGCAAGCTTCGGTGGTGCCATAATGGTGTATGTCGAACGTTTGTTGAGTTCGAATGGCTTTAGTGAGCTCTGTGGTTTCACTTTGTTTGTTCTAGCTGTTTTTTTCTCTTTTTCTGTTCTCCTTTCACGAATAGACTAACTACTTCTGTGCTCATGTGTTGTATGGGATCGTCATGAAGCTTGTCGAGAACGCTTCCTCCATAATGCGATTAATGCACCATAATTGTGGGTTGAATGCATCCGTGGCAGTTTTGTACTTTCCATTACGCCTACTTTGTCATCTCCAATTGGCACGTTTAATTTGACATCCCATCCATTCTTGCCTTGCTTCAACTCTGCCTCATGTTGTTCTGTCAGCCTGCTTTTGTCGACTTTCCTTTTCCCGCTTGTTTCCTTTTTCTATATGGCTGCTATCGTTTCCCTCTTCTTCTTTTTTTTTCTTTTTTTAACTGCGCGATGGGTGGTCGATTGTCCTTGTAAAGCTTCATCTGGATCCCATTGATCATTCCTATGAGGTCTGCGCCTTCTAAATATATTAACTATACATCTCCTCCATCCGTGATAGATTTTACCTCGTATGGTCCTAGCCAATGCATTATGATCTTTCCTGGGTGTTGTAACGATTTACTGTCGTAGAGAAATACTAGATCTCCTTCCTTGAATGTCTTCCTCTTGATGTGGCGGTCGTGCCAAGATTTTTCTCTTGCTTTCTATACTTGTTGGTGGAATCCTTCCAAGATTCGATCTTCCTCCATCGATAGTAATTGATTCAGTCTTTCCTGTATTGCGCCTCGTTCTGTCATGTGTGTGATAGCTGCTACACGTAGAATGGGTATTAAAAATTCTAATGGCACCACTGCTTCTTGACCATAGACTAGTTTGAATGGTGTGTGGCCTGTCAACTTTTTGCATGTGGTTCTATACACCCATTATACTGCTGGTACCTTGAGGTCCCAATCATCGTTTGTTGATGTTACATATATTTGTCAAGGCGATCTATAGAATTTTGTTGAAGGCTTCTACCGTGCCATTTGTCTGTGGATGGTACGGTGTGATTTTTTGGTGATGAACTTCAAACTCTTTGAGCATCGCTCGAATGGTGCTATTTATGAAGTGCGTTCCTTGGTTGCTCATCAAAATTCTTGGGCACCCAAATCTAGTAATTACCTGTTCAAACAGAAAGTGTGCAGTTGTTTTTGTGCTGCAATCTTTTACTAGTGCGGCTTTTTCCCATCTTGTTAGGTATTCCATCATGGTGATGATATATCTCGCCCCCGTTCTTTTGGATGGTGGGTTAATGGGTCCCACAAAGTCTATCGCCCATTTGTCAAATGTTGGAAGTGTCACTTGCAGTCGTAGTGGCATCTCGTCCCTTCTATTGGGTTTGCCTACCCTTTGATAGACATCACATTGCTGACAATACTCTTTCAAGTCTCTGTGGATCGTTGGCCACCATAATCCTAGGCGTAGTACCTTCTGTGCGGTATCTTTTCCTGCATAATGCTCTCCTTCTATTCCCTCGTGAGCTTATACTAAAATTCTTGGTCGTTCGTGGTCTAGTACGTATCTTCATAAGATGTTATCTACACCCATCTTGTATAGATGTCTTGCGATCAATTGATAGTCAGTTGCACGGAATACCAGATTCTTATTCTGGACAATGGTATATTCTTGCGGCACAGTACCTGTGCTCAAGTACTGGATGATCTCTATGAAGTAATCGTCAGCAATCTATACTAAGAATAGATGTGCATATGGAAAGTTGTCTTCTAAATTCGTTGGTTCCTCTCCATTTGTGACCCTCGATAGGTGGTCAGGTCCTGCATTTAGTTTTCATGGTTTGACTATTACCTCAAAGTCGAATTATTGAAATAGCAATAACCATCGACAGATTCTCCCCCCCAACACTGGCTTGTTGACTAGGTATTTTAGGTCTAAGTGATCTGTAAACATCTTAAAGTGTTTTCCTAATAGGTAATGTCTATATTTATGTAGTGCATAAACCATAGCTAGGCCTTCTCTTTATGTCATGTCATAATTATGTTCTGAGTCTGATAATTTTCTGCTTGTGAACGCTATCGGGTGATCCAAGTCTCCTGCTCCTGGTTGCGCTAAGATAGCTCCAAGTGTTATCGTTGATGCATCTACATGTACATGGAATGTCTTCTCCCAATCTGGAAATACCAATATTGGTGCGGTGACCATCTTTTCCTCCAGGGTATCCAGACCTTGTTGGTACTCGTCGTTCCATTGATACTTTGTATCCTACCTTAATAGTTTTTCCATTGGCATTGTAATCTGCACGTAGCCTTTGATGAATTTCCTGTAATATCCCGTATGTCCTAGCGTTGCTCTTAGTTGGCGGACTGTTTTTGGTGCCGGTAGATTAACAATGACTGTGATTTTGACCAGATCCAATAGCAAACCCTGACACCTGTTTGCATACTATGTGTCCCAATAGTATCCCAAATGGTGTTCCAAATATGCATTTCTTGATATTCAGTGATATATGGCACTGTCTGCATCGTTCTAACATCAATCGTAAAACTTGCACATGGTTTTTTAGTAAGTTATACATTGTCCAATCATCCAGGTATACTTCAAGGAATTGATGGATGAATTCCTTAAATGCTGCAATGACTACTCTAGAAAATATCATAGGTGCATTCTTCAGTCTGAACGGCATGATTGTATACTGATAAGATCCCCATTCTGTCACGAACGTGGTCTTGTGTCTATCCTCCTATGCTATCTTAATCTGATGATATTCTGAGAATCCATCGATGAATGAGTAGGCTTTGTGGCCTCCTACATTCTCGATTACTTCATCCATGAATGATGTGGGGAATGGGTCATGTAGGCATGCATCGTTCAACTTCCTCAAGTCGATGCATATCCGGATCCCTCTTCCCTATTTCTTGTCATGTACTACAATCGGGCTTATCCATTCTAATTCTTCAACTGGTTCGATGATGTCAGCCTCGAGCATCCTGTCGATCTTGTCTTTAACTTTATGTTTATATATGGGGTTCAATCTATATGGTCGTTGTTTAATGGGTCTCGCATCAGGTCTGAGTGGTATCTTCATTTCTCCTAATTCTCTGGTTATTCCTTTCATCTCTGTGAAGGTTGTGGGAAAAAGGTCGTTGTATTCGTGCAACAATTCTGTGATTCTTTCTAGTGTCTGATAGTCCCAGTAATCTCCAATGTTGACCATTTTGGGTTGCTCGACGGTCCCTATGTTAACCTTCTTTATCTTGATTGGTGCAGAGATGACCTCTGACTCTAAGGGTGGTCCTTCCACATCTCTCTTGCCTTTGAATTCTTCAATCTGAATGTCACATGGATCATCTTCATCTGAGGCTTCCTCCTGTACATGGTAGCATGACAGTAGATCCTTGACTATCTGCTTATTCCACTGTTGTACCTCTATGATAGATTCTACTTTTGGTTCTTCAATGAATATGATGTTTCTGATCCGTTTCAGGGCCGCGTCTATTTTGGGGTTCTCATGCTCAAATGATAAAGTGACTGTAAAGTTATGTTGGAGTGTTGCCCATGTCTTGGTTCCTTTACACATTTCCTGGTTCGTATACCAATTCCCTGGTATGCCCTCTAAAGTATGAATGAAATGGTGAGACCATTCCTCTGGTGGCATCATTTTCCACAACGTTTTACACGCCTCCAATTGTTATGTTGGTGTGCCTAGTTCGTCATATTTCTTTTGTTTGTTACCTATTTGTTCTGCGTCGAACCTTATGCACAGTAATCACTTACATTGGTACCAATATGTGATAGTCTCTTTGTCTGCACCCCACCATCTTACAGGTGTATCCTTTAGTGCTAAATCTAGTGCTAGAAATCTATGGTTTTCTAATGCTTCATCTTCATATTGTGTCAAGAAAGTTTCCAAATCATTTAGCCCATGAAAACGGGGTGGTTCTCTGATTTTTGTGCCAATCCACCTTACTGCGCGGTCTATTTTGGCACATCTTCTCGTGGATACTTCGTGTAGTCTTTGCTGCCAGTTTTCTAACCCGGTGTCTGAGTCTATTGTACATGAAGTAATGCTCCGCCAACTGAGTACCCTGTCTACAGTTGGGTTTATATAGTCTGCACCGCGCGCAGTTTTTCTGTAAAACTGGTCGATCTCTTCTAAATCCAGACAAGTGGGTTCTACAAACCTCTCACTTTTTAATGGGTCGAGTGGGGTTATGACCCTGTAGTCCCCCGACTCAAATGTTATTTTTCTGGTTTTTAAGTTAGTAATTATGGCCTGGTTGTCAAACGTCCAATCCAGACCAAGTAGCGTCGGGTAAGGTGTTGTGTCGTCTACTATTTTGATGACTTCAAAGTCTGCCTTAGTATACCTATTGTGTCGTCTACCATCTAGATCTACCGTCACTCCTTTTAGTATACCTATTGGTAAGACTCTATGTTGATTTGCTATCTTTAATTGAACAGTTGAGTATCCCAGTCTAGGTTCTCCCATGCATTGCCATGTAGCTTTTGGTAGTACATTCACTTCAGATCCTATATCTAATATAACATATCCCATATTGAAATCCCCAATGTTAGCATTTAGTCTAAATTCCCAACTTGTTCTTCTTCTTGTATGTAGGTGGTTGACAGTTTTCAATTCTGTCTTATGTTCCGTCTTGTTGCTACATTTTTCTAGGATGTTTTGCAATATTTTGACAGATGAAGGATCACTTAACATTTTGATGCATGATTGCAAAAATTCTTTGATAGTACTTACTTGTTCTTTGGGTTGTGTTCTGTTGGTATGGTCGAGTGATGGCGGCATTTCATATTCCGGAGCTTCCTTTCTCTGTTATGCAGTCCATGCAATGTTCTCCTTCTGGAATTCTTGACAGACTTATGTAAAGATCTCCTTCTCCTTATGTGCGTCGAACTGCTTCTTGGGGTTAGTGTTCTTCTTTACCCATTGGTTCTGCACTGGTTCCTGTCGAACTGTGTCATTTCCTGTTTTTGTTCCTCCTCGAGTGACTATGTTGATGTTTCGTTCATCATCCCTTGCTTCGGATGAAATCCACTGAACATTCTGGTTATTTTGATTCCTTTTCTCCTGGATCTTTACAAGTAATGTTGGGCATTCCTCTGTATCGTGGTTCGATGCGCGACAATAAATACAAGTCACTGGTGGAAGTGAGCACTCTCGTGCACAATGTCTTGGTTGCTGCAAATTGTGACATGTGATTGGTCCTCCACCGTGTCCGAAACCTCCTCTGACTCGTCCTGCTCCTCTATAAGATGCACGATCACCTCGCGGCGTGTTATAATGTGGTCCCTGATTGTTCTACGCAGTATTGTACTGGGGTTGTGCCGGGTTGTACTATGGCTACACGTTATTGTACGGATGTGGCACAGTATTATACTGCTATTGCGCGGTGTTGTATGGGACTGGGGCTTGAGTGAACTGTGGTGTTGCTTGCCCAGTCATCATTTCTGCCTGTACCCTGTATGTGTCTGATGTTCTTTCCTGCATCAGTTCCATATTTCTGCAATATTTGTCATCATGGCCAACTGACTTGCAAAAGGTGCAATATGAGTTCTTTGGAACTGTTTGGTAATTATGCATCATCGTGCAGTGGTAAGGGTCGTGACCCGATTTCTTGCATATTTCGCACCATAATCCTCCCTGTGGTAGTGGGCTTGGCATCCCCGTCACCATATACTGTGCAAATGTTGGGCATTCATTCTTGTGGTGTCCTTCCATCCTGCAGGTAGTGCACCAAACGGCTTCTCGTTTGTCCTTGTTCTTATTCTGGTTCAGCTGAAATGTTAAGTTCTTCAGATCCTCTTTCAGTTCTTCGATTGTCGGGTCCATCTATTGGTATTGATTCTCTTCCAATTGCAAGGTTGCCTACAGAGCCTCTGCCTGCATCTAAAAATTATGTTGTCGTAATGGATATTTTAAGTGTGGGAGTAGTGAGTTGACAAACAGGTGTCGATGATGCATATCGGTCATAAGGTATTTTAACTTTCCTTTTAAGTGCTTGAATCTTTGATCAATCTCCCATACTGATTCTCCTGATTTCTGTCTTATTTCAATCATCTCATTCATGTATTGATCCTCTGAGCTCGGCTTCTGAAAATCATTTATCAATAGTTTCTTAATGTCGTCCAGTGTCCTTGTCGTTCCAGGAACACTGTTCATGTCTAGACTCATGTACCATTCTAGTGCTCGGTCTCTTAGCGTGATCGCTAGCTATGCGAGTTTGGTGTCTTCATCAGTGATATGCTTTGCTTCCTATATCTTTGCGCAAATGAACAAATGCTTCTCAGGGTCTTCTGTTGCTTCTCCTCGAAACTCGGGTAATCTAATAGTAGGATCGTGTCTTGCCATTCCAAATATTGAGCTAATCCCTCCTCCGCGCGGTGTATATACTTGAATAAGGTTGCCTGAACTAGCTCCTCAAGTTGTTGCTCCTTGTGTAGATGTACTTCTTGTTGTCGGACTTCCTCCAAACTTTGGTTGTCTAAACGGTGGTGTTCTCTTTGGTGTATTGGTCGCACATGGGTTTATGGGTTCCACACTGACATTAATATGAAATGGATGGCTACCTTCTCCTCCTATTCTTGGGCCTCTTTTTTTCTTCTCATACGTGGCACGCAGGATTTCCTCAATCTGCTCCAGAGCCTGGAGATCCTCTACCTCTTCCTCATCACTTTCCAAGCCCTCTCTCTCAGCTACGACTCTCTTCTTGGTATTCACCTTCTATTGGTAGGGTGCTCCACTACACGTCGTTCCTGATGACACCAAGATCCACTTAATATTATTGTCATCCATCAAGATCGGGTCCAAGGGTTCCTCCTCTTTCTTCTCTTTATCCTGCCCTCCTTCCATTCCTTCTCTCTCTGTGACTGCTTCCCCCCTTTTCCCATGCACGCAGGGAAGTCTAGCTGTCTGATTCCATTGTCATTACACATTTGTTATATAGAAATATCTTGATAGAAGTATACAATGATCGAATGTACCTTCCTCTGGGTCCTTATAGGAACTCTTGCTCGGTTGTGATGCATGACTTTGTTGTATCTACCGCAAATTCTGTGATAAAGCCTGCCACAATACTGCCAAGCCAAAAGTCGATTGCATGGGTGAATTTGTTGTTCACCTGCTGCAACTGTTGGATCTATACTAGAGTCCAATACAGTTGTCGAATCTGGTTCTTTGCATGGTTATCATTTAACCTTAAGATCCACTCATGTAATAGATGTGGAAAATCACAGAAAAAGACTTCGTGTAAATCTCTAAATACGTATTTATCCAGGTATTTACGCAGTGTGATCTTGGGGTTTCTATTGTCTTTCTGTGCAAACTCTATCTCTTTAGTTTTTAACCAGCCCTCGATTTCTTCTCTCGTGGGGTTCCAAGGTCTCAACATTCCCTTCTAATGGCTCATTTCTCTTATGTTCCGCTCCTTCGGTTCTTATTCATTCTATCTCATCTACTCAGTCCTCTCTTGTTCCTCTTAACACGACAACGGAACCATTTGTTGGTTTACTATTTCCCTTCTTGGGTTGTCTGAGTTATTGACCTAGGGTTCATGTCATTCGGGGTTCCAACAAAGACTCTAAAACTATCGGCCATCCTGGTAAATTAGAAGGAAACACAGCACCTGGAAGGTACTGCGCAGTCTCACCCGAGATAGCTTTAAATGGGTGACTGTAAGACTCAAGTATTTACAGCCTAGGGCAGAGTAGGGGATAGGGGTTTCTTGATAAAATCCAGGTACCGTGAGTTGTAAGCTAAACTACTTATTCCTTGCAGTCGCATACAGATATCCCACAGTTTAATTCCAGTAGAGTATAAACAAATTCATAACAATGTATTAACTCATTCATCAAGCTTAACCATTAATTGCTAAAAGAAACAAGAGACATGCATACATTCAACATGTTACACGAGTATTATCATGGTTCACCCCCTCTTGGGCTAGGTCCACAAAGATTTGGCTCTTGGCTCTTTTATTATGGAAGTTGTTCATTCCTGGCGCCACACGCTTACAATTCTCCACAAAACTGGGTAAGATCTATGTGAGGCGAACTAGATCACACCAAGCTCTACAGCCTGTGGTCTAATCCTCAGATCTACCTTCCTTCGTATCTTCTTTTCTCAACAGCTTACAAAATCGGTTCATACAGCTAAAAACATTACATATCACCTACGCTCCTGCGTGGTTACAGTCTCCAAAACTTAACTCCAAAGCCTAACCCTCAACAAAAACAATAATACTAACAACCATCACAATAAGAATAACCAACCCTATATGATACTTTCATATCTATATTTATACATTTCAGGCTCCTTAGCCTTTTACAAAATATTACCAAAACCCTAACCCTTCTTACGTTAGGTTTTTCTCCCATGCGCATGTTGTTCTTCCTCCAGCTGACGCTTTCATTTGTGCACGCTTTCTTGCATGCGCGCATGATGTTCTTTTGCCAGTTGTTACTTTAGTTTTCTGCACGCTTTCTTTCCCACGATCGTTCTTATTTCCCCTTCGGCCTGGTGCCAACAGGGACCTTTAAGTGAACTTGATTACCTAAAATGAAAAAACACCAAGGTATATTCAAAATTAATTGGGTTAGATATCGTGGGMACTACTATTGAGGTATCAGATCCAAAGTTGATAACAAATTCAATGCTCCTAACTAGACAACAATTTGAGGAACATGTTGAGACTCTGAAAAGATTATCGATAGAGATATTTGATAGTATGGAAGAATACACTAATGATGATATTGATAGTTGGATCATGGAATATACAAATAGAATTGAAGATATTGAGACCACCTTGCAAAATTTATCAATCGAATTTAGAGAAATTGAAAATGAATTATTTAATATCAAAGTCAAGCAAGGGGTGACTGTTTCTCCCCTGAGGGAATATATTGAATAATGGTTAAAAAGGGATTTAATGTAATATCTCATACTACTGATCACACTTATATTGACTTATTATTTGAGGACACTTGCGTGCAAGTGATTTGGCTATAGTACATTATGATTTTGTTTCAATTATGAGTTATATATGATGTTGACGATGTATTATAATTCATGTTTCTTTCAGATATATATTTATTGACAAATATTATTGACGAGTTCTCCTAAGTGTCTAGGACACATGATAGGTTATGGATGTTGGTATCAATGGACTTCCTTGGACTCTGGATCGATTCAAGGAATGGATTGTATTTTGATTGAGTATTTCATTTTACGCACTTGTGATACATGATTGATTTCAATATGATTTATGTATATGGATTATTGAAACTATTTTTGTCAGTGGTTGTATGCTTGACGATGCTTTCTAAACCAACTCACATAAGGGGTAAAAGGGTCACGCATAGAAACCATACATTTGAGGGAGAGGTGTGGCAGCGTCCCTGTCACGACCTACTAGCACTCCCGCTGTGACCTAAACTGTAGGTTAATGATTACCTAGTTCATGAGGTACACGATGTCGTGAGGAAAGACTAAGACATTTGCCCATGAGGAAATATAAGGGGCACGTAATAAGGAGAAATATTTATTCCTTAAAATCGCCTAGTCTCTCACAAAGTCGACCGAGTGGAGTGTTGACTCCAAGGGTCGGACAAACTTCCAAAACTAGTCAAAGGCGAGTGGCACCCTTGGAGCACAGAGGTGTGTCTTGAATGGCACGTCGTGTAATTAAATTGTGAGTCAATAAATCTAGATGGCCTAGAGAACTTAATGAAATATTTATACCTTGTTAGAACATGGAATAGATTAATCAATAAATTATAAATTAGAATCCTAACAAGATTCTAAGCCTAATTTTAAGACTAAATCTAAGTCTAAGTTTAAATGAGAAACTAAATAAAAATAATAAATAAATTAAAGAATTGAGATAAAGTCAAACTCTAGGAAAAAGAGTGATAAAAATTAGAGGTTGGTTAAAATGCACATGTGCATGAAAATAATAAAGGTATTTTTAAAATAGAAAGAAATTAAAACATGAGAGAATAGATGTACACATAGAATAGCATCTTGATTTAATACCCCACAAATCCTAACTAAAAGAAGACTCATAATTTAAAACTAACTAAGATCTAGATGGGGGACACTCATTAAATGAGAATTTGGGGAAACAAATGGACAACTAAGAGCAAAAATAGGAACGCATTTGGAATGTGAGGGAAAATGACCTTTTTAAATAAAATAAAAAAGGTAATTACTTGTGAATAGTATTGTTATGCTACAAAAATTTGGTTTGACTTTGTTTTACTTCTAAGAGTTGGGAATTCAAGCTTGAGAAAGAGTAGAAGCTCCTCCTTGTGAGGCAAGCTTGAGAGCTATTGTGTTCTAGTTTTGTACTTGGCCCCTTTGTGGATTGAGGGGCTAAGGGGGAAGAAGAGTACCCCTAGAGTTGGACGAGAGATATCGGTTAAGTATTGGGTTGAGCAAGCAAGATAAGAGACATCGCACAAATATCCGACTCCAATAGAAGATCATCATCAATAAATTTGACACTTCTTTGGTTATGGTATTTTGTGCTAAATTTCTCATGTTGTAGAATATTATTTGTTGCAATCATGTACGAATTATATTCAATATGTAAACTTGTGAATGAATTCGAATTATGGAACAATTGAAGTTTCTCATGTTTAAATTATTGGTTAAACAACTTCTGAGTAAAATCATGGTCGAATGCACACACTTACATTAGTAATGTAGATATTCTGGTTATTTTAATTTCTGGACGAATGACAGTCTCGAGCAATGAACATTTCTGCATGATCAGAAGTTAGATCTGTATGTTGGATACATTTGTTACTCCATTTTGTTTTATATATAAATTAGTAACAGTTGTTATCACCACCAGATTTACATTTATTGAAGTTTCAATCAATTTATGAAACAAATCTTTCCAAATTACAATTAGACACTTGACAAATTCTCTCCAGATCATAGATCGGTGGGAATACTTACGTTTGGTCTTGAAATTTTATTGCAAATCAAAACCAAAACTTGTCCCGTCCTTGTAAAATTATTGAAATTCCAAATTTAGGAAATTCATAGGGCCGCTTTCAAGTTTGCAAATCTAGAATGTAGAATTCGATGGTTCACTGTAAATTTATTTTACATTTCCCATAATTCGAATTTCTTTTTAGTTGCAAATTTAATTCATACTTTGGAATCAATTTTTATTTAGTCCCTGCATAATTAGATGTGCTTTTCTGGAACTAAAATGTCAGATCGCTGCCAAATTTAAATTGTAATTACGTCGAAAAGCGTATACCTATTGGAGATGGGCATAATTAATGATCTTTTAATCTTAAATTCTAATCTGATGGGCATTGAAGATGCTGGCATATTCTTAGTCGTCTTCCAAAATCAATGAGTCAGATTTAGTGTTGATAACTTCTTTGCATTTATAAATGCATCCGTTAACCTGATTACTTTTTAACATTTACCTAATCATATTAAGAAATTACCGTAACATCATATGATTGCCACGTTTAAATGATTAACTTTTGGAATTCTTCAACTGTCCAGTTTCTTCATGCATGGGCCTGGCGTTTTTACTGAATTTTTTTTAACCTGACGTTTTTACTGAGTTTTTTTTAAGGCGAAAGTTTTTTTTATCGATCATCTTTCGGCGTTCACCAGCCACGAGTTAGCGGCTGTGCTAGTTTCTAAGTTTAGAGTCTGTATGGTCGAGGCATTAGTTACTTGGTAAATTCAGAATCGGAGCCTCATCCTGACCACGGTGTTTTTAGTTGAAATTTTGTATACAAGAACCTTGAATGGTCGCTGCCATTTTCATTTCCGAGAAACATAGAAAATTTCATGTGTTTCTGTAACAAAGTTAACTTAAAATGTAGTAGATACTATATGTATATACTACAAATGCACTCTGAGTTAAGTCGTTTTTATGATCCGTCGTAGTTATACTACACGATACCTTTTGTCTCCTTTAAATCTTTTGTGATTTTATAAATATCACTAATAATTAATGGTGATCAATTAAATCTAGGTACAAAAATTCACTCACATAAGTTGTGTATATAACAAATTCGCGGTCAATGGAAAAAATCTTACTTACAGAAAAAGAAACTCCTTACATGTTTTATAGAAAAATAAAGTTGGTATAGTGACGATTTGGAGCTTTATTCTTTTGGTGGAAGTGAAATAATCGTAAATATATGAGTTTTAACACCTCTTTTATATCGCCTTATTCCCTTTGATTGATTTCAAAAAGTAGTATGATCAAGGATTAGTTGATCTACGTTTTGGGTCGGAAAGTTTACAAATTAATAGTTATTGAACTATTAATCGATTAATTACATAATGAACATAATAATATTTTATATACAACTGTGTTAGCGCATAACCTCTTGGGGTAATATGGTTATGATATAAAAATAACAATAAATGGTAAAGGATGATGTTCTTTAGGAAGATTTCTCAAGGAGTTAAAAACAACTAATTAGATTTAGAAAACCTTCCATTATAGTAAAAGAAATGATGTTATATATTTTTACTTAATAGGGATTAAATCATAAATGTAAAGATACATTAGAGAGGGTATTAATGGGTTGTAAAAATGTCTTGGAAACCCCAGAGTTAAGTTGATACTTTAACGATAAATTGAGTATCTCCTTACGTGTTAAACAACTGTGAAATTTATTAAGATATTATAATTTGGATATAAGATAAAGATTTAATTGTGCAAGTCATGATAGAGATTGATGTGTTAATTTTCATTGTGCTTTGGGTGAGATTGTTATATACTTTGGAGTATGACTCGTCTATTTTTAATTATAGATTTGTATTGAAAATTTCTCTCATACCAAATATCTATGCTCCTGGTGTGTGTTGTCTAGTTTCCACCTCGATCATGAAAAAGAAGTATTAGCATGAAATACTCACAATATTCCTGGGGAGCAATAGAAGGGAGATCTACTGTAAATTATTGGGAATTCTCTATAAGGATCTCTGTGGGATTTTGACCTAGGAGGACTACCTCTGTGTCATCCTAAAATCTATTGATCTTCCTATGTTTTTGATAAGAGAATTTTATTCTTCGGGGAGGGAAGAATATTTCTTGCAGATTCAATCTCCTTACGTGTTAAACAACTGTGAAATTTATTAAGATATTATAATTTGGATATAAGATAAAGATTTAATTGTGTAAGTCATGATAGAGATTGATGTGTTAATGTTCATTGTGCTTTGGGTGAGATTGTTATATACTTTGGAGTATGACTCGTCTATTTTTAATTATAGATTTGTATTGAAAATTATGGTTAGAGGTGAGAATTTAATGTAAATTACAAGTCTAATCGAATGGAAATTGATTATTTTTAATGAGGTATTTATGTACATTATTAAATGTTAGAATCAATATTAATTAAATGATATCGTTATCCATGATGAATTGTTAAATTTTGATTTTACAAAGTGGATCGTAATATTAACATTTACTTGGTAATGATGATGCTCTTGTAATGGAATTTAACCAATTAATAGAGTAGTTTCTTATAGTGAAATTTGTATGATGTTTAATGAATTTGTACTAGTATAATGAATTATTGAATGATTTTGGTTGCGTTGTGATTAAGCACCTTTAATGAATTTGTACTAGTATAATGAACTATTGAATGAATTTGGTTGCATTGTGATTAAGCACCAATTTAACCAATTAATAGAGTAGTTTCTTTTAGAAGAAATTTGTATGATGTTTAAATGAACTTTGTATTAGTATAATGAATTATTGAATGGATTTGGTTGCATTGTGATTAAGCACCAATTTAACCAATTAATAGAGTAGTTTCTTATAGTGAAATTTGTATGATGTTTAATGAATTTGTACTAGTATAATGAATTATTGAATGATTTTGGTTGCGTTGTGATTAAGCACCTCACCGTCAAATCTAGTCTTAAGTCTAGGTTAGAGTTGGTTAAGGGAATTAGATACTTTCATGTTCCTCTGAACAGCTTCCAGTCCTGAGACCTTAAATGGTCAAAACCAATTGGATGAATCATAGACTTGAGCGTTGATTATGTGTCTTGGATGTCCTAACCTTGCATGGTAGTTTGGACGGGTATATATATATATTGTTTTATTTATGTGATATGGTTGATCTGTGAATAACAACAATGGTGTATATGAATCTTGTTGTGCAGTGATATAGATGAGAAGAGAATGTTAATATTGATGTATGTCATTTTCTCTTAACACATGTCATAATTATTGGTTTAAAAGATTTTTTTTGTTTACCCACTCGTATCTACTTACCTTTATGTCTTAGCGGAGAGGTTGTTACATTTAATCAAGATTATTGAGACTCCAACAAAAGAAATTAATATTGCTCATATAAACGCAACAAACAAGGATACAAAAGGTGCATTAGCAACAAAATGAAGAAATATAGATTCATCATAGTAAGTCTAGAGATCACATTTATTCTCAAAATTTTCCTTTCATATCATAAATCATCTAGTTACATTTATTCTTTACTTGAATAACATAACAAATTTTTATCCCTTCTCTCTATTTTTCTCTGTAGGTTCAACTTTGTGTTTTCCTTGATCTAACGACTCCATTCTCTTCTCTTCTCTTCTTTTTATTTTATGGTCTGTAGGAGCCCCGATCCTAGTTCTTTAGGAAAAACACATTTATTTTCATCATATTGTAAATACTTTATCTTTTTTTAGCAAATCCTAGAGAACCAACTCGGGGTTAATTTTGACTGTGTCTTTGAACTCTAAATATTTGAGGATAAAATATTTGAAATTGACTCATCAAAATCATATTTTGAATCTAATAAAAAAACCTCTTTTAACTTTCTCTGATTTTTGGGACAATCTATTTTCTTCCTATAAATGTGATCAAATATATTTTATGGATGTGATGAATGTGAGATCTATTTTTATTTGTTATAATATATGATTTTTATATATTATTTCTGTCAATTTTATGAGTGAATATATGTGGTCTTCATCTCAAGAATTATTCATGTGTATGTTTATAAATTTTATTTTAATTGAGCGATAAATATTTTAGGGCTTGCTTCATAGCATTCTCCTACTTATAAATATTGTCCCAAAGGAATTTCAAGAAAGAATCTTTTAGAAAAATCCAAAGAGGAGTACCACCTCTATAAAAACGCAGGGGGATTCATATCCTCACGAGGTTTTTGTTTCAGTCCTAATTGACTCAAACATAAACAAGGACAAAAGCTCACAGAGGTATCACTAAATAAACAACAAGATCTGTCTAGGATCTTCCTATATATCCTAAATATTAATAAGTTTAGATTTATTTGGTTTCCTAGATCTAAAGCAAGTAATATATTTTACACCAAAAAGGGTAGATCAACATACCTTATATCTTAAGGTTGTTCCTGTGTATCATGGTTGTTGCATCTCCTGAAATGCATCTCCAACTCCTACAATATTCTCCTTTCACACAAACAACAAACAATACCAAAATTATGTTTCTCTTAGTGTTATAAATCACTAAGATATGTCACATATGACTTGATTTATCATTCATAAAATCAAATCCAAACCATACATGAATCCAACATAAATAATTTGGGGGAAAACTAGTGATCTATTAGATTATCATAAGGAAATTACATCAAATTCTCATACCTTTGGATGTAGATGTAAATCTCCCTTGACTCCTTGCTCCTTGATCCTCCTCCTCAACTTCTTGATCATGCTAGGCAGTTCTAATTTATAGTTGTTATAGATAAGAAGAGATCCTTTGCAAATGGACAACATAACAAGACTCTTGATTCGTCCTCCCTTTTCTCAATACTTTCCTTTGTTATATAGATCCTTGGAAGAGGCTTGGGAGAGCTTATATATATTCTAGAGACCTTTAGAAACTCGAATGTTGTGAGTTCCTAGGCTCTGTCCACGAAGATACAACTCATCTTTTGCATATCTCTTTGTAACTCCACGAATATATAAGGTTTGAAAATTCATTGCTTGTTGCACTACTGTTGATGTGTGATGATCATCTCATGTTGTACCTTATGAGACCCGTGATGACCTCCAAAAAGCACCCAAATCTCAAGCAAAACATGTATTTTGTCTTTCATCTTATTGTGAACTCCCTTCTGGCCTGTAGGGTGGAAATTAAGGCTATAACAATAATGTAAATAAATTTTTAATGAAACAAGAAAAAATTACTAAAAACCATTGTTACAATGTAAATAAATTTTTAATGAAATAAGAAAAAAAAAGCATATAGATGTTAGGATATAGTTTTTCAAAATACAAAGTTTTTTATTTTTAACACATTCTATTTTCATTTAAAACTTTAAAACATTTCTTTCAATTTACAAAAAAATAGATCTTGTTTATAGTTCTCTTATTTTCAATATCTAGAATTCTTGAAATTTGATATAAGCTTAGCAATATGTAAAAGTAATTATCATTTTCTTAATATGTGATCTTATGGTTTTAAGATATCGCATAAGGGGTTTGACCCAGATCTTCGACAATCAAATAGTTTTGGGCAACTCTGGCATTAGGATTGTGGGCAGAGCGTTTCAGTACTCCTTTTGTAATATGAGGCAGAGGCTCTGGCTTTTCGATCTACAAAGATGTTTTCAGAGGAGGAGGGGACTCTGGACCTATAACAATCTATGAATAATTGTAATCATGATATCGAGTGGCTACATTAATCTGAGACTTGACCATATTAACACATAGATGGTCACATTCTCGAGAGGTTTTGATTCCCACTCGACGCATTTTCGATATTGGAGGACCCCGAAGCCATGTGTTGATTATGCGGAAATGGATTGGTCAGCACAACGGGCGGTTGAGATAAGAGCCTCTAGGCTTCCTCAAGTTTGGGGCATAGGTGGGTAATGTGATCATCTTTACAAAGTTTACAAGGAAACTTCACCTTCCACTTTTCTTTCTTTCCCTTACCAGCATTATTATTCGATCTATCATTGTTAGTGTTGTCCTTGGCTTTGTTATTATTTCTCCCACCCTTACGATTATTACCTTGTCCTTTCTTTATATTCCCTCCCGGTTGTTGGTTACCATTCGAGTTGGTCGATGACTATACAAAATGCACATCCGACGACTGTACAAAATGCACATACACACCTTATATGATTATTGTTTGAATTTCCTTTGTATTTCCACATATACTGTTAATATTAACATAAGATTGTTGATGTTTGATTCGAAGAGAGTCTTGCTCCAATTTCCATGGGATGATTTTAAACATGTGATTAATCGTGTCATAGTTGTTTGTTGTTACTCTATATTGTGCTACTAAAAGACCTAAGCTTTGTCTCTTTTATTCATATAGAACACTCCAATAAATATCGTGAAGGTTCATTTGTTACAAAGTTAGAAATCCTTTAATGAATGATATAACCATAGCACATTTTCCATCATTCGAATGTGGGGTCTAGTTTGATAACATATGTTTTTATTGTCTGAAAGAAATAAAGATATAAAATAAAATATTTTTGATGACCCTGTTCAAGGTTGTAATTGCACAAGGATATTTACCATCGAATTGTAATTGTCTAGAATATCCATGTTATAGGATCTTTACGATCAAAATTCCTCATATCGATCTTGGGAATTAAGTAGTTCCTTGGTCCAAAGTTGAACACCCGATTATGCAAATATTGGAGTGATGAAAGATCATGATTCTAGGATTCAATATCCATGTTCTTCTAATGTGTTAAAATTTTCCCCATATGTGACTAAGCTTCAATACTATTGTTCTCCTTATTTTCATGATTTCCTTGGATCACAATATCCCTTTTATGGAACCTTTGTAAGAGCATGGTTTCCATGGAATTTTTTAATCATACCATCTTTTGATCCATCAAATTTTATTTTTATCTTTCATTTATCTGTTAATCATTTCTTGAGAACATGAAAAATCCACCATTTTCAACATATGATAACTTGGTTCTTCAATTAGAATACCTTGTTCTCTAATTATTCAGTTTCTTCATGCATCATGTGTGAGTTCTCTGGAGGTTTAGAAGAACTAGAAATTATTGTAGAACTATTTTCATGTGCTAAAATAATAATAGTCCTCCTTTTTCTCTTTATAACAATTTTTGAACTACCAAAAACAAATCTTCCAATCAAAATTTATGTTAATTTCAAGTTAACATACCTTTAAAAACCAAGGTTTGTAAACTATTTTGTTGGACAATATTTATCCTAAAGTCTATCTAAAATTTTGGCCCCTTTGAGTCTAAAATTTCGATCTGCAGTATCATGATATGTCTTCTCTGAAATGCCATGGGTTTGACTAAATTCCAATGTGCCAAGAGAAAGTTATGGTAACTTTACCAAAACTTGTTGTTTTTGTCCATACAACCTAAGTAGGCCTAATGGTTAAGAACATGTATTTCCCCATTCGAGGTCACGTGTTCAAATCCAGAGGGGGGTAGGGTATGTATAACTCTGTAGAATTTAGCAGTCAAATCGCTACGCAGAGGGGGTCCCTTGTCCCACAAACTGCGGGGGTCTCATACACCAATTTGGTGTCTAGATTGGTCATTACCATAAAAATAGATTATTATTATTATTATTATTTGTACAACCCACCACTTGTTCAATTTTTTAGATCTAATTCTAAAATTTGGATCTGAAATACTAAGGTCTATATTATATATAATGGAACTAGTGATACTCAATTTGGACTTTTCTACCTTCAAATATGACATTTTTACCAAGAAAACATGTTTGAGATTAGTTTTGGGACTAGTCCAAAAACCTAATTTCCATAAACTGTATTTTCGAAAGTATAGTGAACCAGATTGAAATTTTTACCATAGGCACTTCACTATGTCTCCTCATTTTCCAAAAAAAATACTATTTTAAACGTCCTAAAGGAAAATTTATCAAAAAAATTTGAAGATGACTCGTTTGATACTAATCTTGGGATTAGTCAAAACCCTAATTTTCGCAGGCTATATATCTAAAATTATAGTGAACCAAAACCTAAAATTTTGACCATGAGTACTTTGTTATGTCTCCCTAGGCTTCCAAAATTTCATGGTCTAAAACTATCCCAAAAAAAGGTTATAGTGAAAATGCTAAGTTGACTCATTTGAAGAAGCCAAACCCAAGGTTCATATGTTCTGAAACCAAATGTTATCCACCAAACACCCAAATAGCATAAAAAGAGAAAGAGAAGTAACTCCATTCCTTGAGAATGAGAGAGAAGAACAAATGTGAAGCCACTTCGAGAGCGCAACCTCCTTTTACAATAGAACAAATGTACAAGGTAAGATGATTTATAAAACTAGGTCTCCTTGGTATATATAGGAGACAAAGGGTACAATTACAATTAAAGAGTCTAGCCTACAACACTAATGTAACAATAGAAATGTAATAAATCAATATATATGGATTTAAGTAGGGAATAGCATATCAACATTGATAGACCACCCAGACATGATATCATGGAAGCATACGTTAGGGAAAATATTCATACTATATAGGATCACTATGTTGTACCTCTTTGTAACAAGACTAGAGAGGAATTCTCTCTAAACGATAATATTTTCAAGGGAAATTTTATCATAGTACATTCATCATACCCACATTGTGCAATATGGTT